>CAUJNA010003280.1:105000-107500 GCA_963377175.1 Effrenium voratum
ATATCTAAATCAATTCCCTCCCTCTCTGCACGTGCGGCTCCAGCTTTGCAGCGGGTTCCCGCTCGGCGTTTTCAGGCGGGTCTCCCGCGGGGTCTCGGGCGCGTCGCGAGGTGCTGGCTGGTGTCCCTGGAGCCCCAGGAGCCGCCGCTGACGAAGGCCATGGCTTGGACGCTGCGCCAGAGCCCGGGGGCCCGGTGGCTGGGGCTCCGGTGGCTGGGGGTGGCTGGGGGCGCTGGGGGCTTGCTTGCCGCAGCGTTTTGGGTCAAAAAACGGACAGGGGCACTGGTGGCTGGTTGTTTTGGGCAGCTCGGAGAGTTTGCAGGGACAAAGGAGAAGGGTAAGGGTGTGTGCGGGTTGGGGGGGGGGAAACGAGTTGCTTGAGTTCTGCACTTGGGAATTAGCTGGTTCTGCGGTCAGAGTAGAGCCACAGAGGGCCAGAAAGGACGATGACGCAAGGGAACATGGATGTTGGGCTTGGCTCAAGCGACGGAAGATGGTTTGGTGCTTTCTGCTTGGACAATTTTGAGAATTGATATCAGCACAAGAGGAACGATGATTACACCTTCATTGCGATTTTGAAAGGCTACGCCAAATTTGGAACCGTGAGGGTCTCCGCATTCACAGAGCTCTTGACTGTGGCTAATGCGGCTTGTTCGGACATTTGGGCAATTTCCGCCTTTCAGAATCGCTACGTCTCCGTCAACCCTACTTAGATGGTCTGGGAGTTAGCTAAATGGATAGTAACCCTGGTTGTATCCCACATACCGTGGTTGTAAGTCTCGTTATAACCAGGGTTCCAAACAATTCAGCTAAGTCCAGGACCGTCTAAGCAGGCGATGAAGCAATCGTACCCAAGATGCCGGGATCCTGAGATTTGCTCATGCCGGTAGCAACCCTCTCCAGGGATCAATGGGATCCAATGCGAGTCGCATCAGTCTTGTTTGGGTTTTTTTCAAAGTGGAACCTCTCTAAAATGGTCGGTTTCTTTTGTTTTAAAAGGCTTGCCCTGAAACTAAGACCCCCCCGTCATTTGAGCCAGATCAAAACCCGGCAAGCAAAGCTTTGTAATTTCCTTGACAGTCAATACGGCCGCCCAACCACAATTCTTTGCATTCCACAAAACCCCCACCAAAAATCACCAACAAACACAATCCACAAAGAAACTGACGTCCACAAACAAATCCACAACAAATCATAAGCAAAATCGGCTATCGGCTGTTGCGGTTTCCCATTGGCACCAGCCGCACGAATTCGAATTCGGGCTGAGGCTATTTGAAGGCCTGGGAAAGGTCGCTGAGCGCGTTGGGCAAGAGCTGCTGCCTTCGCCCCAGATTGGGGTAGGCCCGGTGAGAACCCCGGGTCAAAGTAGAGCCCTGCTTGCTAGTACAATAGGTACGGAAGGACCGAGTCAGGGTGTTGGGAAGGAACCCAGGGATCCACTTACAGGAAACCATAGGGGATTGCTCACAGGGGTCCTTTGAGCACCGAAATCCATTTCGCGCCACCTAAGAAACCCTGGAATGATTCGATTCCCCAAGGAAAATACCAACCACACACCACCTTTCAGAATCAGAACCGGTTTTTTGATTCGATTCACCAGCTTAAGTACCAACGCAATGGTTTCAACCATGGGTATCCAAGTGGTGCCTAAGAGGATTTCGTCCACAGTCCTTTTGGGCTGTTTTGGTAGAAACTCGCTGGCGATTCCTGGTTGGCTGCAAGGAATACACCTCCCCTGGCTGATTTTGATGGGTGCGCCTTGGGGAGCGGGGCACCCAAAACACCCCTGTTCTTTGGATGGGTTCATTAATCCTTTGGGCCAGCCAGCAAACCCTCCAGGGTTCCATGTGTGGTATAGTTCCAAAAGGACTGAAACTGAGGGACCTCTCCGAAACAGCTCGCAGTTTCAATCGGGATGTGCGACCCGATGGCCTCCTCTCCGAAGAGACGACACCCTCTTTTTCGCAAGAGAAGGATCGAAGGACTGTGACGGCGCCAGAGGTCGAATTGGCCCGTCTCTGTTTTGCAGCATGAGACCCGTGGATCGGGTGGCCGGTCTGAAGCAGTTCTTGCCTGGCGTGCTGCGCGCAGCAGCTATATCCAACCAAAGGCAAGCATGGACATCAGAGTCATTGGGCTACTAGAGTCGGTGGGCTGGACAATTCTAGACATGCTGAGTGAGCTTGCCCATTGAAAAGAGTCAACATCAAGCATCCATTCCGATCCCAGCCACGAATCTCCACCAACCGCCCAAGCTGCTGATATAATATAACAACGGCGAGCCAAGAAACACGCCCGCCGACTCAGGCAAGCAGTTGTCGCGGAATCGTCACTCCAGAGATGGGGCCCGGGACCTGAAACGAGGGGGGGGGAGCTGGACTGGCAATCAGGTCACCGTGATAAGCGCGTTCGGCAAGAGGTGCAATTCACTTTGCAGATATGTCTTGCTTTGTGGCAGGGGAGCTCGGAGTTTTGCGCAGAATCCTGCACTTTATTTGGG
>CAUJNA010003280.1:112500-132500 GCA_963377175.1 Effrenium voratum
AAATTCCCGCGAAGAAGCGACGCACGTGACCTTGCAACTTGGCTGGGTGGTGGGCGGTGTTGGCTGTCAAGGTAAAGGCGGGGTTCGCTGGGGTCTGCCTAGTTTGAGTAAGAGCACGCGTGGAGTAGAGCATCACTTTTGAGTGCAGCCAGTATGTTGATCCTCAAGCTAGCCTGTGTACTTTCAAAAATTGATCACACATAACTTGAGGTTGCCAAGAGTTTGCTCTGTTTGCTCTTCAGGAGCCTGAACCCGACAAAAGACTGGCATGCTCTGCCAAATACCAAGGCAAAGAAATCCCGAGTGATCGCTGGCCGGCCTTCAAAAGCACGAAAGAGGCGTGCTCCAAGTTGATCGGATCCTTGGCGCCGCGCGTCTTGCAATGGCTTGCATAGGCAGTTTGGCTTGGGCGCTCCCGTAGATGCAACCGGGTGGGAGAATTAGACCATGTCCGTTCTTGCAAACATCATCTAGTTCTTGCAAAGAAAAACACAGGTTGCGGGTTTTCTATTCTGCCACCCTTAATCAGATGAGCCTGGCATGAAGCGAACAGGGACCAAGTATTCGGAAATACGCACGAAGGCCAAGGAGATTTCAGCGAACCTTATTCGGGAGATTAAGGCCGACCAGACCCGTTTTAGCAGAACAGGAGATTTGCTTCCCCCAGGATCTCTCCACTCAGCCGAAGTCTCTAGGCGCCTGTCTTGGACGCTCGACCCTCGTTTCGGACCAAAATTTTTCACCCGGGCAGCGTTGGAAGAGGGGGTCGCCCTATTCGCACAGAGCGTAAGGGTGCCCTTGCAGCCTACGCAAACGTTGCAGGGCTGGGTTTACCAACAGTCTGAGCGTCTGCAGCACGTGGTGGCTCGGACACGCAAAAACTTTCTGGCACGAGCTCAATATCAATCGTATTTCATGGATACTGCCGACACCCAGCCGGTAGCCTTTTAGCTGAACAAAGAGGGGCCTGACGCTTTCTCTCACGTTGTGGGACTTCTTGTGGGAGTTTCTAAGGAAGCTTGGCCACAACTTCCTGGTGGGGAGGCCGCGTGCGCATCAGCATCAGTTTCACACGCGCTACCTCTTGCAACCCACGGCTTGTCCTTGTAAAACGATGAGAGCAAAGCGCAGCAATCTGAATTGCGCAAATCAGACCCCCGAAGAGCCAGCTATACTTACACACGCCTTCTTTGCAGGCGCCTGTTACTCAAAAACCTCACCTCAACGTGTGCCTTGGTGGCTTCGAGAAGAAGGAGGGGCGCCAGGTAGAAAATCAGAGGTGCGGAACAGGCCTTCTTGTGAGACAGGAGCCTTTGATGCCGCCGCCTGCCCCTACAGCCCGACTTCCCGAAAAGACCGACTGCAAGGACCCGCCAAAAAGCGCTTGTAACAACTGCAACACAAACCCCATGCTTTCCATTTCATCGGTTCCTTCTTCGCGTCAGCAAATTCAAACCTGCGCCCTCAAACCGCCCCGTGCGAAGCTCCATTTCATTGGTTCCTTCTTCGTGTCAACAACCTCAAAAGCGCTCCCTTGAAAAGTGCATTTGGTTTTTTGTCAAGATCAATCAGAGGCCATCAGCTATTTCCATTGACCTTGCCACCCTCATGTGTCAAGGAGCCAGCGCACAAGAGCAAGCAGGACTCCCTCATCTCTCCTGACGAGGAGTGGGCCGATCCTGTCGAACTGACTTGTGGTCTAGAGGGCAATCAAGCTTCCTTTGATACAAGACAGTTCAGCAACTTGACTGATGTTTTCCCAAGTCGCGGTTATTTGCCTTTGGGTCACTAGCCTTTGCGGGGCCCTGCAGCTACGCAAAGGGTGAAGCCCTTTTCTTTTTGTGTTTTCCACCAAAACTGCTCATCATTGTTCTGTTGCCAGGATTCTCGCACGGCGGACAACCCGAAACTGAAGATGGCCCCGACTCTTCAGTTGTCCAACAGTTTTCTGCTTGAGCTGGAGGAGGTTAAGGGGAAGCCGAACCTGGGGACTGAGCCAGACCATGAGTGGTGGGGTGACCAGCCGTGGGATGGGGATGGTAGCCAGCCAGAAGCAAAGCCGTGGGATCCATGGGAGGATGGCAGCCAGCCAAACCATAATTGGGACGGTAGCTGGGACTCAAATGAGGAGAACCAGGATGGCAGCCAGCAGGCTGAGCTGTGGAACCAAGAACTGGGCAGCAGCCAACAAGGTGGGAGCCAAACATGGCACTTGGACCTGGAGGTGTGGGATGGTAGCCAGTCCTGGGATGACAGCCAACAATGGGACCTGAACCGGCCGTGGGATGGCAGCCAGCCATGGGATGACAGCCATCAAGGGGACCTGAGCCAGCTGTGGGATGGTCGGGATGTGGGTGAGGAGTGGGGCAACCCAGCCTACAAACCGGTTGGACAACAGCCTGCTGGAGCCACCCCTGATCAGCCCCAGAAACAGAACACGATAGCTGCAAAGCTTCAGAGCCTGAGCCAGCCGGACTGGGAAGCCCCCCCGAAAAAGGTGAAGGCTGCGCCAAAAGGTGTTGCTAAGACCAAGGCAAATCCGAAGCCGAAAGCCAGCCAGACAGAAAAAACGCCCAAGAAGAGGGAGCCAACCGCGTTTCTCCTAGCCAAGAAGAAGTTCTTGGAGCCGTTCCAGGACTACAACCGAAAGGAGCAAGAAAAGAGGCAGCGGTTTTCCTTTGATACTTTGTTAAAAGGCGAAAGCTCAGTGTTTCTCTTTTCGGGAGCAGTTCCTGCGCACCTTGCAGGTGGCGGGAGTCGAAGGAACGCGCTGACATCATTGCGGGTATGCCTGCGAGCGAAATCAAGCGCCGGCGGTACTAGCTCGATCTGAGGCTAGCGGGAGTAGGGGTTTTAGATCAAGCAGATCTGCAAAGCTGGGGGTTGAACAAAAATGCTTTCTGCCGTTGGGTCTGCACGCACACATTTGGAAAATTGGGAGGTCCTTCAATGTGTTGTCCCTTTGGGTGCTCTGAGAGGACACATTTGAAACCACATTCCCCACATAACCTTGTCAATGGCTGGAGCGCCAAGCAATGGTGGATGCAAAGCGTGTTCAAAGTTCTGTTGCATGCTGGTTGAGCTACGCCAATCCCGCTGCCTTTCAGACAGCACGCAGGCCAACACGTTAGATCTAAACAGGGCAGTGGTTTAGGGAGCTTCAACAACAGTGTGTGACTTGTGTGGCCCGCAATGAAGTACTCCCTCTTGGCACCGATCCTTGCCTGCTTAGTTGGCAGAAACTTGGCTGCAGACTACACAGCTGCATGCCAAACCCCGAATGTAAACCGCCCGTCCATCGCAATTTGAGGTGTGGGGGAAGTTGTGGACACAGAGAGCCAGCTTGATTTCTTGGAAGTCTTTGCAGGCGCAAAGAGGTTTGCTCACATTGGTTTTGCTCTCACCACGCCTCTGCAGGTTGCCATATCCTCCACAGCTCCGCCACCTGGGAGGGACTACGATCCAAGGCCCTTGATCTGGAGTTTTCCAGGAAGATGGACTTAATGTCAACCTTCGGCTTCCTCTTAACCTTGAACATCGTTAGGCACCTCAGGCCGTTTGCGTGCCTGTGGCTAGCAATCCCATGCAGCAGCTGGGTGTGGCTATCCCGATCAACAACCCGGCGGCACGGACTCCGGGTTCGAGGGTCTCGCAGTTTTCAAAAAGTCTTGATGGCGAACAAGTTGTGCAAGAGGCTGTGCTTTCTGTGGGGCGCTCACTCGCTTTGCAACCCGCAATGCCTATGCATGAACTGCACTTGGTACCTCAAGATTCCATTATGCTCTGAGGATTAAATATGCTGCCACCAAGAAAGTGCACTTCGTGGTGGAAAATCCGCCAACATCTTTGATCTTCAAGGTTCCAGCGCTGAAGGACTCCGAGCGTGTCAACAGTATGAGAACGCGTCAAAAGCATTTCCAACATGTGTTTGTAAGCCGATATTGAAATTTGACGCCTTCTTATGTAGCTGCCTGGTTCACTTACGTGCCCTGCAAATTGCTTCTAGCTTCAGGCCTTGTTCAAGCAGTATGGAGCACGGGGAGTTTCCTTATCTCTTGGAGCCTTGGGAGCTCCATCAGAGAAGAAGGTGGTCCTCTGGGGGACCCCGCCGTGGCTGAGCAGCTTGCCCGTCCCCATGACACCTGTCCGTAGGCCGGCCGTGCTGGGTTCATACAACGTTCCTTTCTTGATCTTGGCAGGTGGGAGATCTCAAAGATTGCCAGCGCCCTCAACCTTGAGGTGACCACCCGCTACGTGGACTCTCAAGGACGGAAGAGAGTTGCACGGGTCTCAGCGCGCTTGTTGCCAAAAGCAATACTCGGTAAACATGGCTGTGAGCTCTCAATGGTTTCCTTTTCAGGTGCTTGGGAGCCGCACACTGGATATTTGTGTTTCCCCTCTGTGCAAAAAACAGGACGCCCTCAAAAACATACACACGCACATGCGCATGTGCGCACAAACGCACATGCATCAACTTGTTCCTTTCACAATATTGCTCTTGCCGGCAAATGAGGCTGGTGGCAAAGATCTTCGTTCAACTCAGTGTTATCCAGCTGGACTGGGCCTGGCAGTGACCTGGCATTGGGGCAGCAGAAGTGTCCTCCAAGCGCATTTGGGAGGAGGTGTTGTCCAGCCCTTCTTGTGAATATCAGGGACCACTTGGTTGAAAAGAAACTCCATGCAATTCGGTTCAGTTGGCGTCTAAATGGGACGCGCTGACTTTACGCTAGTGCAATTTGCAACATGCCATTTTCATTTTGGCTGCAGATCGTTGAAGTGTGCTTCAGTTTCTGTTTGGAGTGTACTTCAGCGTGCTTAACACACGTGTGGGTGGTTCTGCGAGTGTGGTACGCTGGAAGTGTTCTTAGTCTGTTTCTCACTTGCGTGCCTGGAGACACGTGCACTTGCTTGGTGCTTGCGAGTGTGTACTGGACTCCTAGCACACCCCAAGTACACTCCAAGTACACTCAAAGTACACTCTAAGTACACTCTAGTACACTCCAAGTACACGCCAAGTACACTCAAGTACACTCCAAGTACACGCCAAGTACACTCAAGTACACTCAAGTACACTCCAAGTACACTCCTAGTACACTCCTAGCACACCCCAAGCACACTCCAAGTACACTCCAAGCACACTCAACTACACTCCAAGTACACTCCAAGTACACTTCAAGTACACTCCAAGTACACTCCTAGTACACCCCAGGTACACTCCAAGTACACCCCAAGTACACTCCAAGTACACTCAAGTACACTCTCAGTACACTCTCAGTACACTCCAAGTGTACACTCCCAAGTACACTCCAAGTACACTCCAAGTGCGCTCAAGCAGTACACCAGCCACCCTCTGAACTTACCCAGTAGGCCCACCTCCAAGCATTTACGTGGTAGCTACTTGTCACATCAGCTACGAAGAGACAAGTGTGGTTGCAAGCAAGAACACAACAGTGCACTCCAAACACACACGCACACACACACACACTAGCTAGCCAGATTTATAGACTTAAGGCACCCCTCAAGCAGCCCTGACCAATTGAGTTGCGCATTACTGGTTCTGAGGATGCGCCAGCTTTCCGAGTGACGAATTAGCAAATTCGTCGCACAACCATTGTGTCACCAGCATCGCCAGCATCCCCAGCATTGCCAACAACGAAGTGTACTTGAAACCAGCGCTGACGAATTAGCAAATTCGTCGCACAACCATTGTGTCACCAGCATCGCCAGCATCCCCAGCATTGCCAACAACGAAGTGTACTTGAAACCAGCGCTGACGAATTAACAAATTTGTCGCGTGACCAGCATCGCCAGCATTGCCACAAACCAAGTCTAGCTGAACAAGGACTGACGAATTAGCTAATTCGTCAGCGCTCGTTTTAGCTAGACTTCGTTGTTGGCAATGCTGGTGATGCTGGCGATGCTGGTGACACAATGGTTGTGTGACGAGTTTGCTAGAGTGTACTTGGAGGAGTGTACTTGGAGTGTACTTGGAGTGTACTTGGAGTGTGCTTGGGGTGTACTAGGAGTGTTCTTGGTGTACTTGGAGTGTACTTGGAGTGTACTTGGAGTGTGCTTGGGGTGTACTTGAGTGTACTTGGCGTGTACTTGGAGTGTACTTGAGTGTACTAGGAGTGTACTTGGAGTGTACTTGGAGTGTACTTGGGGTGTGCTAGGAGTGTACTTGGAGTGTACTTGAAGTGTACTTGGAGTGTACTTGGAGTGTAGTTGAGTGTACTTGGAGTGTACTTGGAGTGTGCTTGGGGTGTGCTTTGAGTGTACTAGGAGTGTACTTGGAGTGTACTTGAGTGTACTTGAGTGTACTTGAGTGTACTTGGCGTGTACTTGGAGTGTACTAGAGTGTACTTGGAGTGTACTTGGAGTGTACTTGGAGTGTACTAGGAGTGTACTTGGAGCGTACTTGAAGTGTACTTGGAGTGTACTTGGAGTGTGCTTGAGTGTACTTGGAGTGTACTTGGCGTGTACTTGGAGTGTACTAGAGTGTACTTGGAGTGTACTAGGGGTGTACTAGGGGTGTACTTGGAGTGTACTTGAGTGTACTTGAGTGTACTTGGAGTGTACTTGAGTGTACTTGGCGTAAACTTGGAGTGTACTAGAGTGTACTTTGAGCGTGCTTGGGGTGTACTTGGAGTGTACTTGGAGTGTACTAGGAGTGTACTAGGAGTGTACTAGGAGTGTACTTGGAGTGTAGTAGGAGTGCGCTAGGAGTGTACTTGGGGTGTACTTGGAGTGTATTTGGAGTGTACTTGGAGTGTACTTGAGTGTACTTGGGGTGTACTTGGAGTGTACTTGGAGTGTACTTGGAGTGTAGTTGGGGTGTGCTTGGAGTGTACTTGGGGTGTACTTGGAGTGTGCTTGGAGTGTGCTTGGAGTGTACTTGGAGCGCTTGGGGTGTGCTTGGCGTGTACTTGGGGTGTACTGGGAGTGTATTTGGACTGTACTTGGAGTGTGCTTGAAGTGTACTTTAGTGTATTTGGAGCGTAACCACGCGCAACATCACCAGCAGCATCGCCAGCAACAGCCCCAGCATCGCCAGCAACACCCCCAGCATCGCCGCAACACCCATCCCGCGAGACCCAGCCCCAACGAATTGCAAAAGCGTTGTGGCTGCCTGAATACATGATGTTGGTTAAAAGGGCTTTGGGAATCCAAACAGTTCCTTGTCAGACCGCGAACTTCACAGCCCAACTCAGGCATTTCAAACAATTGTCAAGCGTAAGAATTTACAGGTATCTTTAAGTAGCATGGCCGCGTGTGTCACTTTCGAAAGCCTTAACAGTGTTTCTAGGATTCTTGGAGCAAGGCTGCGCCAGCAAATCTACCCAAAGTCTCTAGCGCCACTTTTAAATCGAAACAAGGAAAGACAAGCAAAGACTTGAAGCCGTGTTTGAGAAATTCTCCATTGCTCAACACTCGGCCCCAGGTAGCACGCCTCCACAAAGACTACTTGGCGCAGCAGCCCGCTGAGAAGGCGTGTCCTGACGCTCAGCTTGTGTTCACTGACGAGCACAACTCTGAAACAGAGTCTGAGACGGGTCTTGAGGATGTTGTTTCAGTTGAAAACCCGTAATCAAGCGGGGTTGGCCTGGGGCACGCAAAAGACGTGGCTTAAGTTTTCCCTTTGAGAAACACAAAGATCAAACAAACTGTGACATCTTTGAGAGTATGGGGATCCCGTGTACTAGCGTGTACTTGCGTGTCCCCGGCAGCAATTTGCAGCCACTAGCGTGTACTTGCGTGTACCTGCGTGTACCTGCGTGCACCTGCGTGTGCCTGAAGTTTTGCGCGCGTGGGTGCCAGTTTGTTGGGCTTCACCATGGGGCAGGGGTTCTCAAGTGCCAGTTATTTGCTGGCGCAACTCACGACTGAGCGCTGGGGTAGAAACTGGGCGGCTGCAACAAAGCAAGAGCTTGTCAATAGATCTTGAGCGGCGCAGGAATGCTTTGATCCAGCATGAATGCTTCCTATGCTCATATGTGTGGAGATTTTTGGGAGGCAGCGCGTAGGAGGCTTTGCTTAGCACTGTGACCGCATGGCGGACGTGATGACGGAGGAGCACAGCAAGGGCAAGGGCGAGCAGCCTGCGGACGGCAAGGGCAAGGGCGAGCAGAAGGGCAAGGGCAAGCAGCCTAAGGGCGACGGCAAGGGCGGGAAGCCTACGGGTAAGGGCAAGCAGCCTGCGGACGGCAAGGGCAAGGGCAAGCAGCCTCAGGGCAACGGCAAGGGCGGGAAGCTTGCGGGTAAGAGCGAGCAGCCTGCGGGCGGCAAGGGCAAGAACAAGCAGCCGAAGGGCAAGGGCAAGGGCGAGCAGCCTGACAAGACCGAGGACGAGCAGCCTGCGGACGGCAAGGGCAAGAACAGGCAGCCGAAGGGCCAGGGCAAAGGCGAGCAGCCCGACAAGACCGACAACGACGAGCAGCCTGCAGACGGTAAGGGAAAGCAGCCTGGCAAGACGAAGGGCAAGAACAAGGGCAAAGGCAAGGGCGAGCAGCACAAGGGAGAGCAGCCTGACAAGAAGCAGGAGGCGGGCAAGCAGCCGAAGGGCGAGGACACCATGATCGTTGTGACCGACGACCAGGTGCCGGCGACGCTGCCGGACGTGGAGATGATGGTGGAGGATGTGTGGGACGTTTGCGAGGGAGTGGACTGGGCCGGCTTGCCGCACCTTCTCAAAAGGCGTGTGGAATGCATCAAAAACAGCGACTTATGGGAGAAGTTCTTGGAGAACTGTGAGGTGGGCCGGGATGAGGGGGAACTCCACTTCGGCACGGGCAACGTTGCGGACATCGTCGAGGACCTGGAGCTTTGGGTGGAGTTCCTCACGACGCGGGCGACCTGCGATCAGGCGGACAGCGCGCAGCAGCCTCAGCAGACAACGCAAGAGCAGAAGACCCCGCAGCAGACAGCAAAGCAACAGCCTCAGCAGACAACGCAAAACCAAAGCGCCCAGACACCGTACCAACCTCAGCTACTTCAAGCTACACGATTGAGTCTTAAGTGTTTGGGGTGAGTTCAGTTAGTTTTCGCAATTGCGCTGGCAGGTCGCGGTCTCGCACCACAACAAGCTTGGCGTCTGACGGAACGGGCGAAGTGCCCCTGGAGCCCGTTGCTAGGGTGGACGCGCATGGGCGGACACAAAGGGTCTGGCCCTTGTGTCTGTGTTTGGCACACTTTGTTTGCTCACCTTTTTTAGGTGACGATGCTGGACCCCGAGACACGCCAAAGGATCGAGGCCATGATGGTTTCTTTGCTCAAACAAAACAAACAGGCTCAGTTTCAATTTCTAGGGCTGCTACACTCTAACCAGGGCGAGTCATGAACATTGTGTCCGGGAGACGTTTAGACTAAGCGTTGAAAATGTGAATTCAGATTGCTTCACTCGCAAGATCTGGCAGGCGATGAGCAAGCCGGGCGACATGGACCCAGCCGAGCGCAAACGACAGCACGCGGCCCTCGATAGGCGCATGCGTGACCCGACTGGTGGGGGCCCCACACTTTCAGTGTGTTTCTCACGCATTGATGCTTGATCGAACTTGAGGACTTAAGCCTGGGCTTTTGGAAAAGTTTCGCGCAGCTTCCGGGAGCGCTCAAAAGAAGTTTCTAGCCTGAATTCAGAGTTTGAAGTGTACGGCCATGAGCCTTCAACAATCTGAGGTTCGAGCTTTTAAAAGCCTTTATGCTGGATCGTGACCTCTCCAGCGTGGTTGTGGAAAGCCATTTCCAGGAGTGCCTTGGCGAAACTACAAAGTTGCACCACCACAAAGTTGCATAGAGCTGATGTTGAGAAATCACTGTAATGACGCGTGCAAGGCTGAGTCAATCTCGGGAAGCCGACGTGTACGACACGCTGCCACTTGCGGAGCTCCGGAAAAAGTACACATCGCCTACCGAGGTTGCCTTCCTGGATTCGATTGTTTCCAGCAGTGGCCTTACATCCAAACTGCCACCAAAATCACTACCCTCAAATCATGAAAATTCATGAGCTTCTGGGTTTTGACATCTTGAGGGATTTGTCTTAACCAAGGCCAGACTGGCACCCCGCACCCGCAAGCGCCTGATGACCCTGAAATGCGACTATACCGGGTGTTCACAAAGTTTCGGGATGAGCGACGCTTGGCTTGCTTGCACTTCCAACTGCGTTTGCTTGAGGGCCAGAACTTTCCCTTCCACTTGCGTCCCAATAAGGAGTTGAGTTCAAGGAGTTTGGCACCAAAACTCACGCGAGCGGGGATGTGGCCCAGAGCGCAGCTGCAAGAGCAACAGTGGCCGAAACCATAGACTCTCGTTTTGCGGAATTTGGTGCCACCGGGGGCCCCATCGGTCCTGCGAAAGGCGCTGGCAAGGCCAAGGCGAAGGCCAAAGGTGGCCGCAAGGGCAGCTCCACAGGCTCCTCCCGATCCGTTTCAGCAGAGGAACAGGAGAAGCGGGATTTTGACTCGCAATTGGCTTCGCTTCTCAGCTCAACTTTGGTTATTCAAAGAGGGTGCTCTCATTGGCGTGTAGGGCTTAGTATCAGCTTGGCAACCAGATTAGTCTTGCTCCCAAAATCACCCAAAGAATCTGGGACGTGTGCCCAAAAGGATTGGTTTGCTATTTTATCGTTGTAGACGAAGCCCGCATCAGGATGTTTGGATCGCTGAGTGGTGCGCCAAAGCTAGGCCTTCTATCAGATTGTTTGTCCTCTCAACTCAGTTTGTGTGGATTGAAACAGCCGTTGAACTTCTTCAACATTTCAGCTTGGAAACTTGACTAGTCTTGCTCCCCAAATAATCCAAAAGTGTGCCCAAACAAAGTGGGTAGATGAAGCCCAAGGAAGTGTTTGGATCGCTGAATGGTGCGCCAAAGCTGGGGGTCTTCTATCAGACTGTTTCTTCTCTCAACTCAATTTTTGTTGATTGAAACACCCGTTGAACTCCTTCACCATTCAAAGAGGGCTTGCCCCTTGGCAGCTTCAGCTTTGGAAACTTGACTAGTCTTGCTCCCAGAATGATCCAAAGAGTTTGAGCCATGTGTTCAAAGGATTGGTTACTATCTTTTTTGTTGCGCGAGGTTCAGATTTTGCCAGCCGAACTCATTCACAAAAGGGTGGCCAGTTGACATAAGAGTCCAGCCCCGAAAACCTCTTGTCCCAGGTGCGGCAAGCTGTGCGAGAAAACCCGGTATGTTGCCCAAAAGCTGGCAACATGCGGGCTGATGAACCAAGAGGCGCTCTGTGGGAAGGGTTCTCCAAACCGAGGTGTAGGTCAACGCTGCTCTTTTGCTTGTTTGCTTTTGTTTTTTGAGGGGGGAGGCAAAGACATGTTTTCGGAAAGGAAACACACGACGTCCGCGGAAAACCCAGTCGTTGTCACCTGGTCTCGTTCTGCGAGGCGTCGGTGGCGGCGCTGGGCAAGACGTACGAGCGATTGAATGGAATCATGTGCGAGCATCTTGGAAGAATGTGGCCCTCATCCAGCTGAACTGCGCCCCCTTGATATGCCCAAGGGTGAATACTGCTATCTTCAACGCGAAGCCGTTCCTGGAGTACAGTCAGCTTTTTGCAGGGCACAAAGGGGCTATTGAGGCACCGCGAGATGCAGTGCCTTTTTGTGTTGTCCCTTGCTTTGAAAAGCACTCTGAAAAGGGCACCACCAAAAAGCAGGTTTGCCTTGTTAAAAATGGGGCCCTCTTGTGTCAGGCTACTTCGGCTGAATGCAATCTTACCCAAGGGGACACTCAAAAAGAAATGTGCTCCCTGTCTTGGGTTTGCGGAACCGTGTGCAATTCGCAAGGTGGCCGGTTGAAACAGGGACCCAAACCCCCGAATCGGTCCCCTCGAAAAACGGGTTAGCGGATGATCGCAGAGAGTCAAAAAATATGTTTGGGGCCCTGACCGTGGGGGCATCTTTATGTCCATTGGCAATTCCAATTCCAGCACCCCTTTCCCTTTTCCATGGCTGGGGTTGGTGAGCCCAAAGAAACTGGGTCTTTGTGTATATACTGGGCAGCTATCCCTTTGCATTTTGGACCTTCGCCCCCGCTTGTGCGAAATCGCTTGGAGGGCACCCTCAAGAAATGCATGTTTTAAAAAGGCGTTTTTCACGCGCTTCAAGCAATGTCGACTCTCTTTGTCTTGCGGGTTTGGGCAAAGCTGCTCGATGTTTCTTTTGCCCTTCGGACCCAAAATCAGTTTCCCTTGCGCTTCCCTTTCAAGCCAGAAGGAGTTCCCAAAAAAGAGCGTGTCTTCCATTCAATACGGGCTTCCGTTTTTTGAAGGCCGCCGTTCGCGAAGTTCAAGACGCGGAGGTGATCACCACTGCTCACATCCGTCGTGCCCCAGTTTGCAACATGAACGAACTGAATGTCGGTGTCCGCAAACTGTTGTAACTTCACTTAACTGAGGTGTGGAGGCGCAGAAGCGCAAAGCTGACAAGGCTGCCGAAAAGGGCCAAAAGGGCGAAGGCGCCGCCAAGAAGGCGAGGCGTTTCTAGCTTGGGGGCATTGCGGATCGCAATGCATGTAGGTGTTTCTTTGGGGGCGCAGCGTTGCAACTCGGGGTTGAGCCGTGGAAAAACATTCATTTAGTCTGTTCTGTGACCTTTTGTGGGATTATGTTGCACGGTAAATGTCGCAAACTGGCTTTGGTAAGGGGGGCAATGTGTCCAGTTTTCCTCCTGGCCCAACCTGCCCAACCCTGGCGCGCTGCCTCTGGGTGGATCTCGATGGGGGGCCGGCCAACCTGCCGACATAGAACACAGCTCAGTGAACATTAGCTGAATTTCCCTCAAGCGACCTTTGCAGATACACTGGGCTGTGCGGGAAGCAGGGAGCCAATTACGAGGTTTGACACGGTTCTCAAGCCAAAAGATTTGGCACGTGTCTCAACCCAAAAGGGTGGCGCAAAAGACCGGCCGCACTGTTCTTGAACCATTTGCTCTCCAAGTTGTTGCAAGAAATACAGCGCTGACGCTTGTCTTATCCAACTTGCTGCAGGCTCAATCGGAGGCATGGCTAAGCCAAAGGCTTCTGCGTTGGGCACAGTTTTGCAAACCCTATAGCCAACCCCCAAGAGCCGTAGGTTTGAAGGTGAGTGGGAAAAATCAGGCTAGCCCTCAACACTGGTTGAGCCCTGACAATGGACATTTATACTTGTTCCCAGCAGATCCCTTTGTTAAACTTCGAGATCCAATGTCGGCAGTTGCCGAAGTTGTGGATGGCCTGGTGAGAGAACTCCTCGACATGCTCAGCAAGGGCGAGGCTCCGTTCATGGCTGACCCACGACATGGTTGCGACATGCGTTTGCGTGTGAGCATTGATGCCCTAGATCACATTGGTGCGGCTGAACTCACTCGTGGGCAAACTGCGGGAGATGCCTTCTTGTCTAGTGCCGAACCTTGTCAAAACAAAAGGTTGTTGCGAACAGTGTCATTAAGCATTTTGCTTGTGGGCTTGCTGAGGAAAAGTGTGATGGATTTGGCAAATCGGCTCCATGGTGCTAGATCCTCTTGGAGCATTGGCCGTCCACTGGCTCAATGGGCGCGAAGACAAAGCTGGAGAAACTGAGCTGCACTGTTTTTTTGTTTGGAGGGAAACGGGTTGCACGCCGTAAGAGCCTGCTTGGCTTGTCACCGGGCGGCAGTGACACACTCAGGATCTCTCATGCCGGAGGCCTTCAGCATACGGATACCCTGCGACCCTTGCCTTATTGTTGTGTCTGTTCCGAAACGACAATTTCATTGAGTCGAGCTTCTGAGGAGTACCTTGATGACCAATCCCTGCACTTCCGCAGAGAACACATAGATCAACATGTCCTACTTCCTCACGAAGTTATGGGTGCGCTTTTTAGGCATCAGGATGTATTTCGGGAAATTGTGACAGGACCTGATGGGGCAATTTGGTGGCCTTTACTTGCCTCGCGCAACTTCTGATGAAATGTTGAATGCATTTGAATGCGATTGACATCCTGGCCTGACCTGTTGGCCAGCTAAGGCAATTGAAGAATACTGGAAATTGCACGAGCATTTGGAATGGTATCAGAAACATCCGGTTCTGAGCGCTCCTTGTCTTAACTGCAGGACGCGCGCTGTCAAATAACCATTGCCCAAAGGGGGTGTAACGCTTTTCTCAAACATCTGTAGGGAGTGTGATTTGTGGCGCTAAGGTCTCAAAGCGATCCAAAGTCATCCCACTGCGTCTATTTGGCGATGGAGCTGAAGCATCCAGCGCCTTTGGCTAGGTTTTTCGTTGAGCCAACTCATAGTAACAAATCGACCTCATGGATCCTTCAAGCAAAACTCAAAAGGACACCCAAACCCCTTTTACTTTTAATTGGTTAGCGCTGAACGTGGAAGTTGAATTTTCTATGCTTTCAGTCGCCATTGTGCATCCTCCTCGGGCAAAAAAGGGCTCCTTTTGCATTTTGATGAAACACTAATAAGAAGGTACACAGTCTTGTTGCGGGCATGCAGCCGCCTTCTCAGGGCGGCAGCACTTTGAAGTGATGAGCCTTTTGATGGTAGTCAACGGAAAGTCTAGCACCGCCGACACGCGAATCCTGAGTCCTGCTTGCAAAGCAGCGCTGACATTCTAACGCACGCGTGCGCGTGGGGGACCAAGGCAGCTACGCGTGCGTGCGCGCCCCTGTCAACTCCATGTGCCTTTATATATGTCGCACGGACGGCCCAAGGATCACTTGCATGAACACGTCGTACTGCGGCGCTGAAGCTCGGAGGATAATTACCCAGCTAGTGGCTTGGAGCTTTCAGGCCTTGAGCGCCTTTGCTGCCTTATGGAGGCTGTAATTCCATTAATAGCGGTTGCTAATCGACTTTCAAACAGCCTATCAATGTATGTTGCGTGCGATGAAAAGCGTTTCAATGTTTGCATGGCCCGCCTTCCCCTCAGACCCTTGCTAGGTGCTGGTGTGTACCCCAGCTGTGATCCTTACGGACAACAGTTTTCTACGTCTTACATGCCCGACCGCTACAAGCTTGCAGGGCAGCGTTTGGCGGGTGACTATCGTTTTGTGTTGGACGCAGTGCAGGCCGACCAAGACTATGCGAGGCAATTGTTTTCACTTGAGAGATTCTTTTCGCGAACCGAGTGCTGCGCTTACTGCAAAGCTGCGCAACACGGAGGCGGCGGGCAAAACAGCGAGATGCTTTACACCAACTTCAGCCCAACTGCTCCGCACAGAAACACAAACATTTCTAGCTGCGATGAATGGATTGCAACTCACGGCAAAACCCCTCTGCTCTCTGTGCCGGGCTTCTGGCCCCACGCGCGCTTGCTACCTGACTGGATGCATATAGTAGATCTGGCGATAGCCCCTGATCTGATTGGCTCTTTGATTTTGGACATCACAGACAGCAAAACAGTGTATAATGGCAGCTCCCGGGATATCAGACTGACCCTTGCCTTTACTGGGTATCGTGATTGGTGCAACGCCAACCATGTGCAGGACCGCTGCATGGCACGCATGTTTTCTAGAGCCGTTCTACTCCCTGGCCTGGTTTATCCGCACATATCGCAAAAAACTATGTCGGGGACTGCTTCGCGCTTTGTCATCCAGTGGCTGGCTGGTGTGATGCGGCAAGTTGCGAGCGCCGACGCATCGGAAGAACAGAAGCGCCTTTGCTTTAAGCAAGCTTGAGGAACTCGGGGAGTCTGAAAACTGTAGCATTCCTTTCTTTCTTTGGTGAATCTTTGAAGGAGGCCCTTGTGGATATAAAAAATGCAAGTTTAAAAGGAACGCCGGAGACGCTGTTGGGCTAAAGTGCAGCACTGCAGTCACATATTGCCACACAGACGCTGCGTTCATGGACATGCTTGGCCTAGCTTGCTGCGTGACAGGACGCGCTTGTCGCGCTCTGCGTCGCGTCGCGCTTGGCTCGCGCATCTGCGTCGCGTGGCTTGTTTTTACGCATACGCGGTCTAGATCGAAACCTCATCAAAATCACATGTGACGGTTGCGTAGACAGCCCCTTATATCGTGAAAGGAGGGCGCCGCCTCCATGCGGTCTACTGGCTTGGTACACTGGTCGTAAGATTTATGCAGTTGGGGTCTAACGGAAATAGCTGGGTTTATACGCCTCATGATTCTCAAAGTGTTCGATCCAAGGACTCGCGCTGGCACTGTTTGCGCGCTGGCGGATATGGCGAACGTCATGGCTTGCAACGGCTGGGTCATGAGTGACGCGGATGCGAGGAGGTTCCAGTTTGCCGCGCTGGCCTTTCAGTGCGGGTACATGAAAATGGCTGTCAGTGCTCTCGGCAAACGCCAGCTGCGCTGGAAAATCCGGCCTAAATGGCATCAGCTGATTTGTCATTTGGTGCCCATGGTGCCGCTGAACGGCCGGTACTTCATGAATTACTTAGATGAGGATTATGTTCGCAGAACAAAACATTTGGCATCGCGGTGCACTCCTTCAGGCATGAGCTCTGAAGTTTGCCAGCGGTTTAGCTTGCAGGCGTGCATGCGTTGGGCCGAGCTTTACGCAGGTGGCTTGACGCTGTGAAAACAATTTGCGGCTCAGGCGGCTGCCGTTGTATGAGGGGGCTCAGGTACTCACATGTCTTGTGATCGACGGGAACTGTTGTGAAACTAAAGCGCAACCCTTGATCCCCACCCCTTCAAAATGGAATTGGGGGAGGGGGTGACCCCTAGAATTCCATGTAGGGTTCCATTTTCCTTTTTGTTGGGAAGACTGAATAATGGAATTGCGGGGCTCCCCACCCCCCCTAGGGGGGATTAGCCTTGGCTTTTGCTGCATCGCAAAAAGGGAGGGTAGCGCCTTTCTCTTGGAAAAAACATTAGCCATCTGTGTTCTCGAAACGCGGTTCTTGAGATGGACGCTTCTCGTTTTGTGCAACTAATCCCTTGTCCCCAGTTCGTTTCGGCCTGCGCGTTGATGCAAACAGGACCCTCATCCCAACCTCCACCACTAATAATTGATTGAATTAGGGTTTTTGAAGCGGGGAGTTTCGTAGTCCGACAAGGTGCCAAGTGTAAATGTTGAGGTCGAAGACAAATTGTGCATCCAAGCGGCGCTTGGTTTCCCAATGGCAACATACGAGCGCAAGTACCACACACAGCAAGAAGGCGAAAGCCTTTCACTCTAATCACCAGGCCTTGGGCCAACGGCAATGAATAATCACACATGTGTGGATTAATAGGCACGCGCTGCGCATCGCATGGCTTCAGCTGCAACTTCAGCTGCAACCACGCAGCAAGCAGGGCTTCAGGCCACGTGCGTAGCTTTTGTTGGCCGCATGGCTGTATTTTGCGAGTTGCTGCCGTACTGAACTATGGTGCTGACCACAGTGGGTGTTTTGATTACAATTGCCAAACTACTGCAAAACCAAACCCGGCCGCGCAATTCCAACGTGGCTGCGGAATGCTGCTCGCGATTTGTCGGTTGCGCAATGCTGCTGGATGACCCGCCCTGGCACGCGCGCACACGCACACACGCACACACGCACACACGCACACACGCACAAACACACACACACACACACATGCATGCACGCGCGCGCACACACACACACACACGCACACACACACACACGCACGCACGCACGCACGCACGCACACACGCACACACGCACACACGCACGCATGCACACACGTACACACGCACACGCGCACGCGCGCGCGCGTGCACGCGCGCACGCGCGCACACGCGCACACGCGCACACACGCACACGCGCGCAAGCGCACACGCGCACACGCGCACACACGAGCACACACGCGCACACACGCGCACACGCGCGCACGTGCGCACAGGCGGACACGCCCGCACGCGCGCACGCACGCGCGCACGCGCGCACGCACCCGCACCCGCACCCGCACCCGCACCCGCACCCGCACCCGCACCCGCACCCGCACACGCACACGCACACGCACACGCACACGCACACGCGCACGCGCACGCGCACGCACGCGCACGCACACGCACACGCACACGCACACGCACACACGCACGCGCACGCACCCACGCACCCACGCACCCACGCACACACGCACACACGCACACACGCACACACACACACACACACGCACCCAGACACACACACACACGCACACACACACACACACACACACACACACACGCGCACGCGCGCACGCGAACATACGCGTGCACGCGCACACGCACACACGCACACACGCACACACGCACACACGCACAAACTCACACACACACACATGCATGCACGCGCGCGCACGCGCACACACCCGCACAAACCCGCACACACCCGCACACACCCGCACACACTCGCACACACCCGCACACGCACACGCTCACACACGCACACATGCACACACGCACGCACGCACACACGCACACACCCACACACACACACACACACACGCACAGACACACACACACTCGCACACGCACACACGCACGCTTGCAAACACGCCAACACGCGCACACGCACACACACGCACACACGCGCGCAGGCGCACACGCACACACGCACACACAGGCACACACGCACACACGCGCACACCCACACAAATACACACACACACACACACGCACACACGCACACACACACACACACACGCACACACGCACACACCCGCACACACGCACGCACATGGACACACGCACACACGCACACACGACACACGCACACACACACACACACACCCACGCACACACACACACGCACGCACGCACGCACGCACGCACGCACGCACACACGCACACACGCACACACGCACGCACGCACACACGTACACACGCACACGCGCACGCGCGCGCGCGTGCACGCGCGCACGCGCGCACACGCGCACACACGCACACACGCACACGCGCACAAGCGCACACGCGCACACGCGCACACACGAGCACACACGCGCACACACGCGCACACGCGCGCACTTGCGCGCACGCGCACACGCCCGCACGCGCGCACGCACGCACGCACGCGCGCGCGCACGCACGCACGCACGCACGCACGCACGCACAGGTGCACGCGCAGGCGCACGCGGACGCGCACGCGCACGCGCACGGGCAGGCGCACGCGCACGCGCACGCGCACGCGCACGCGCACGCACACGCACACGCACGCACACGCAGACGCACACGCACAGGCACATGCGCAAGCGCACGCACACGCACACGCACACGCACACACACACACATACACACACATCAGCGCTGAAAACGTATAATATACAAAGACACCCACGCAAACACACGCATATACAAACATTCTTACATGGCGCACAAATACAAACGCAAAAGCAACAAATATTCAATCAGCGAGTCAAGCAACCATTCCAGCAAACAAACACACACACACACGCACACACAGACACACCCACAAACGCACACTTACAAAACACAAGCGCACAAACGCACAAACACACACAAACACACACACACAAACACGTAGACACACACACACACATGCAATCATACAACACAAGCACACGCACCACACGCACACACGCACACACACACACACACACACACGCGCAAGCACAAACACAATGACAAACACCAACACAAATACACAAAAACAATGACAAACACACTCGTGCGCAACACAAACACACACAAAGACACACACACACCATCGCACAAACAAAGAACCGCACAAACACGCAAACGCAGCACGCACACACACACACACATAAACACGCACAAACACAATCAATCAAACAAGCAATCGAACAAACACACGCGCGCACGCACACACACACATGCACACACACACACACACGCACAAGCATACACACAAACATACACAAACACACACAAACACACACACACACAAACACTGCAACAAATACACTCGCAAACATACACGACAAATACATACAGGCACAAACACAAACAGACAAACACCCACACACACACACGCAAACACAACCACACAAACACACACACACAAACACTGCAACAAATACACTCGCAAACGTACACGACAAACACATACAGGCACAAACGCAAACAGACAAACACCCACACACACACGCAAACACAACC
>CAUJNA010003280.1:135077-147577 GCA_963377175.1 Effrenium voratum
GCACGCACGCACGCACGCACGCACGCACGCACGCGCGCACGCGCGCGCGCGCGCGCACACGCACACGCACACGCACACGCACACGCACACGCACACGCACACGCACACGCACACGCACACGCACACGCACACGCACACGCACACGCACACGCACACGCACACGCACACGCACACGCAGACGCACACGCACACGCACACGCACACGCACACGCACACAGGCACGCACACCCACACACACACGAACACAAACACACAACACGCAACACACAACACACAACACACAACACAAAACACAAAACACACACACACACACACACACACACACACATGCACGCACGCACGCACGCACGCGCGCGCGCTCGCACGCTCGCACGTACGACCGCACGCCCGCTTGCCCGCGCGCACGCACGCACGCACGCAAACACAAACGCAAACGCAGACACAAACACAAACACAAACACAAACACAAACACAACAAAACACACACACAAAACATACACCCACGAACAGACAAACACAATCCCGCGAAAACACACAGAAGCTTTCACAAACACACAAACACACGCACACACGAAGCACAGAAACGCAGACACATGGCTTTCAGGCAGCGGCCCTCCTGGAGCAAGCGCCCGGCGGCCCAGCTGCGAAGCGAAGCCCACACTTTTCGGCGTAACGCTTGTGGCCCCTTATGAGGGGAACCCCAAAACTTGCCCAGCATGGAATGAGGGAACCACCCCTATAAACCATCCCTTGTGGCGTCCTTCAAGAAAATCCCCACATTTATTCGATCAGTCCCTACCGAGGACCAGCAAGACATTTGTTCTGCAATGCTTTCAAAGACCCAAGAGCAAATCCCCTACACAACCCAACCCCTCACACACTCCACGATTGGGAGACTGACATGAAGGATGGCCTTGTCCTTTGGTGCTTGTTTAATTGGTCCCATCCGTTTGGCTTCACTAACAACGGAGGATTGGATCCAAAGCACCTCCATCCAAACAAGCTGAAACAGGGCAAAAGAGGATAGTGTCACCTACCCCTGGTATCTTTTCGCCAGGTCTAGCAGTTCAAATCAGGTGTGCTGGACATCTGCCATCAAGTTGACCCTGCGACGTCTCGTCAATCACCACCGCCCCCGGCGAATTCTTATTGATGATCGCGGTGCCTCGGCCGAGGCGCAGCGAGCCGTGCCTCGTTTGGATGTGTTTTGATGATTGGGTGGGCTGGGAGCCGATGCGAACTTGGAGTCGGAAGAGGAGTTGAGCAAGGAGGACATTTCAGCCATGGTCATTTTATGCGGTTTCCCTGAAGGACACTGAGTGCGTTGGATTGCTGCGGTAATGTGGCGAGTCCCGCCACTCGCTTCCACATCGATGATAGATTTTGGCCTAACCTCATGTCACTACATGCAAAAGACAAGGGCCCAGCAGAGCAGAGAAGGGCTGCTTCACACTTTTCACTTTGGGTCACCCAAATCAATTCATTGATATCATTCCAGAGGTCGCGCCCACTTTTCTTTTAAAGCGGAGGGATGCTGCCCTTAAACTTGGGACCTCAAATACGCTCTCGGAGAGTTTACCTGTTGTTGAAATGCCACCCTGGCACTGCTCCAGTGATTGGCTGAAGTGTCAAGAAGTACTCTTTTTCCAGTGGAAGCTGACACGATCTGGAAGATCGCAGTCCTCTTGGAAAGACCTGCCCAGTTCCATGGCTGTTGGAAAGAGGGTATCTCTCTTTGCCAAGGGCTATCAGGCCTTCGCATCCAAGGAAGTTGGGCCGCGCCACGGACGGTGCGGCGGCCCAGCCTGAGACAGAGCATCAACATCGGTTGCGAATGGTCCACAAGCTTCGTTTGTTGTGGGGGGGTACTCCATTAATTTTGACACTGGCTAGAACACATAAGCAGCGCGATCCAGTTCAGCACATTCCATTTTGGTCGATCCAGAAGCGGTCGACCCTCCAAGAGATCCCCACAAGCAAAGTCAAGTGTGGGCGTCGGCCCTGTCCAGCTCAGGCGACCTCATGACCAAGGCCAGGACATGCGCCAGTCGGGCCATCGGGAATGTCGGAAGATTGCGAGGGCCAGCCAATGGCAAGTGTTCTTTTTGAAGGAAAAGCCCGCGAAGCTGCGGAAAAGGCACATGTCCGATGTCCGCCATATCCTTCACGACACCAGCTGCGGGCCGCGGGTGCATGACGTTGCCCTTGCTTGGATGCACAACACATACATTTGCCTGGCTCGGTCTCACCGTCGATCGGAGGAAACATGGTGTGTGTGTGTGTGTGTGCGCCTGTGCGTGCGTGCGCCTGTGCGTGCGTGCGTGCGTGGGTGTGGGTGTGGCTGTGGGTGTGGGTGTGGGTGTGGGTGTGGGTGTGGGTGTGGGTGTGGGTGTGAGGGTGTGTGTGTGTGTGTGTGGTGTGTGTGTGTGTGTGTGTGTGTGTGTGTGCGTGGCGAGCTCCAGTATACCCTGGAGCCATTTTGCAATGTACGGGGTTCCTTTGGCATGCGTCGCCCAACGAAGAGTCGCAACGTGGCATCAATCCAGGGCGCTGGATTGACGTACTTGCTATCGCCGTTGTCTGCTTTTGCCCATGTTGAAGTAACTAGAGGGAATTCATCTTGACTGGCTCGCAGTCAATCTTGACTGGCCTACTCCCTCAGGAGTCTAAGTGAGTTCGCCCCATCCGGGGTGCCCCTGAGTGTTCTCATTGCGTGTCCGCGGGAAGTCCCTGCCGTTTTCCATTGTCTCAGTCGTTTGCAAGTTGCGTTGCGCTTGATTCTGACTCGACTTAATTACTGGATACTTCGTTCTGAATGTCATGTTTGCACGGTTGCTGGATCTTGTGTTTTGTTTGTCCACTTCCTTGCTGCTCTGTTCGTCTTTCTGCTCTTGGCCCCGTTGCGGGATGGCTATTTGCTCTACTGGTGTGCTTGTTCGTGCTCCTTGTGTAGGCGCCTTCTTCTTCCTCCCGCTGGTCATCCAGTTTCTTTTCTTCGGCTTTTTTTCTCGTTCCACCTGGTCTTGTTTTTCGTGACGGTCTTCTTCCTATGTCTAAGATAGCCTCTCCGTCTTCATCTTCTTCGTCTTCTCGGCCCTTCCATTTCCGGGACCTGGTGTTGCTGTGGGTGCGAGCGTCTGTGTTGGGTGGTAGGGAAGTCGCAAAGGCCCTCTGGCGCCCTCTGGCGCCCTGTTTGATTCCATGCAACCCGACCTGTCAGGTGAGCGCCAGTCTGCCAGACACGGTGGAGAAGGCCAGCGTGCGAGTGGAGCGCCTTCGCGGGTGTTCTGGGGTTTAGAGAGTAGGGCAACCGCCGGTTGTGTCGGGCCCGTCATGCCACGCTTTTCTATGGGTTTAACGGATTTAAAGAGAGGTGTTTCCCTGAGACAAACCCTGTGATCATGGCTCACAACACAAACCAAGACTTCGTCGCTTTCAATTTTACAGGCTGGAAATGTTGGTTTACAGTTGAAAGGCCAGGCATTCTGCGATTTGCACTTGAGCCGCCTATAGTTCTGGGCTGCAGCAGTAAGACATCGCTTGCAGGATTCTAGGATGGCGCGTTTGCTCTTTGCTCTTACCCTAGCAGCTGCCGTGGCTGATGAGTGCCCTTTGGAAGGCTGCGAGGAGGCCGGGCTGATGCAGCTCCAGGGCAAAAAGGAGAACGTGGTGCATGAGGCTGACCAGGACCGTCCACGTCGTGATCGACGAGATAGCCGCTACGAAAGCTATCACCACTACAAACAGTACAGCTATGGACCTTCGCCACCTACTCGGCAGTCGACGACAAGTGAACCGGCAGACCCCTCGACGACAACTGCAACACCGGCGCCCCCGCCGCCACTGAAATGCGAGGATGCTGAGCCCCAAGCTCCGCGCAATGTCAGCTGCGGCTTTGTTGGAGAGAAGAAGGCCAGAGTCAAACCTTTGGATTCCGACTCCGTTATCAAGTTCATCCAGTGCAACCTCCACTTTCACTTGGGGGCGGAGCACCTCAGTGCTGGTGAATATGATCTTGACTCTCCACCACCAGGAACTGAAAAGGCCTCAACGGTTACGCCTGGAAAGTTCTGCAGCGTTTGCGACATCCCGCCCGTGCAGCTTGAGCCATATGAATTTGAGTATTGCAAGAATGTCTCAGTGGGCAACACCTACGAATTCCACTGGGTCTTCTCGACCGGCGCCCCGCTGGTCGGCTTGCGTGACGATGGCGAGGAGGGCCAGCTGGGCATCACTGATGGCTTGGGCGGTGCCCTGAACCGAACGAACAACCCAAAGGTCATCGTGCGTGGCCAGGCTTGCCGCATCATCAACAACGCCTCGCTTGACACGGAGGCAAAGATTGAAGCGGACTATGCAGACTTCCTCACGCAGTGGCGCACGCCACCCGCAGGGCAGGGAGTTCGATACATGGGCTCCACCACTGGCGACGCCTTCAACGACGAAGTCTGTTCACCGATCGAAGTGAATTGGCATATGGACACCAAGTGCTGCACACTGTCGGCTCAGGCCTTCGACAGGACTTGCAAGGCAATGTACGATGAGGGCTTGCGCGACGACCTGAAGCCGAAAGGTTCTCGGGCCCCGGTGTCGGCAGCAAATTCAGCGAAGGTGGTCTTTCCGCTTAGTGAGCCCACGTGCAGCAACTAGACCTCTTCTGATGGGGCACGTAGGCCGGGCCCACATTGGGATTGCTGCATTTTGTCGCGTGTCAATGGGCTCGCTAAACTCTCCGAGTATTTTCAAGATTTGTAGCCATCCTCTATGGTGGCGTGAATCTATTGAATTCTGTATAGCTTTGAAGTCTGATAATTCGCCTGTGGCGTAGACTGTCAGACTAGTGATGGCAAGGAGACCTTGAAAAGCTGCCCGCCCATGTCCTGCAGAGTTGCCGGATTGTTTGCAGAATGCACCTGTTGGCCATCGCCCCGAGAGGACCTCGTTTGTTTCTGATATTTGAGGAGGTCCTTTACAAACAACTACAGACAATAAGTTGTACATTTTTGCGCGGCCGCTGGTCCGGGTTCCTTTCATGGGCATCTCTAAGGTCAAATTGAGTAGGATGCCAGGCCTGTGCCACTGCCTCGAGATGTCCAGATGGCTGGTTTCGGGCTCCGGTCGGGGTTTCGGTGACTGTGCGCTGTTTGGCCTGGGACCCGCCCCAACTATCCTGTACAGTTTTGTGATCGCCGCAGTTTCCAGTCCTGGTGCATGAGAGCCCTACATCTTGTTCAAGCCATGGCCTTGCGAGTTTGCCTTCTTGCTTTGGTGGGCGTGGTGAAATCTGTTGACCTTGCCTGCACAGATGCCGAGCCGCAGGCACCCAGGGATGTGACTCCAGGCTACACTGGAATCCTGGCAACCAGGTACGAGCCTTACGGCGAGGAGGAGCGGCGGAACTTTCTGCAGGCAAACCTCCATTTCCACTTGGGTGCCGAGCACAAGAACGACGGCGAGTACGACCAAGCTCCTCCAGCGGGAGATCTTGCGAGCACGGTCGCTCCGGGTCTCTTCTGCAAAACTGATGGCCTTTCTCCTGCGGAGAAGCTACCTTACAACTTCCAGCATTGTAAGAATGTCTCCGTGGGCCTCACCTATGAGTTCCATTGGGTCTTCTCGAGCGGTGCTCCGGGCCAATTGGCGGACGACGGCAGTGAGGGCGAGCTCGGGATCGCTGATGGCTTGGGCGGTGCCTTTGCTCGTACCGTCAATGCGGACGTCATTGTGCGCGGCCAGGTGTGCCTCATCTACAACAACGCCTCCCTCGACACGGATGCCAAGATTGAGGCAGACTATGCGGACTTCCTCACAAAGTGGCGCCCGCCGCCAGCTGGCCAGGCAGTGAAGTATGTGGGATCCACCACCGGCTCAAGCTACAACGATAATGTTTGCTCACCGGCTGAGGTGAACTGGCACGTGGACTTGAAGTGCTGCAAATTGTCGGCTCAGGCCTTCGACAGGACTTGCAAGGCAATGTATGATGAGGGCTTGCGCGAGGACCTGAAGCCAAAGGGCTCGCGCCCACCGGTGGACAGGAGGTGGGTGGCAGACGTGACTTTCCCGCTGCAGCCTGTCTGCGAGGTTCCAGTGCGCGAAGGAAACTCGAATTGATGGACCAAGACACGCTGACCCAAGGTAGCAGCCTCGTCACTCTGAGATCACTGGCAGTTTCTCGGAACAGATCTCAGTGATCAAAGGCTGGGATTGCCGCATTGACAGGCCCACATTTGGATCGTTGCATTTTTGTTGCGTGTCAATGGGCCGCTAACTCTCAGACTTGCAGCCACCATCTACGGGTGGCTCGAACCTGTTGAATTCTGTATAGCTTTGAAGTCTGATACTTCGCCTGTGGCGTAAACTGTCAGACTGGTGGCAAGGAGACCTTGAAAAGTTGCCCGCCCATGTCCTGCAGAATTGCCTGCCTGTCTCGAGATGCCCATGTGGGGGTTGATCAAAAGGTCCTTTACGTGGGATGACCAATGGGAGAAACCACTAAACAATATTTGATATTTGCCACATGGGAAAAGTTATTCAGGGTCATTTGGGGGCCGAAGGGAATATTGATCAACCCCGTGCAGAGGTTCAAACAGACTTTTGGGTTTTTTCCGCATCGCCTCCGGCCAGTTGGGTGAGCGCTTGCACAGCCAGGCTGGGATGCGAGAGCGGCTTCCTGTGTCCGCTTTTGTAGGAAGCCGGGAAATCACGCTGGCATGGGAAAGGGTGAGACGCCTGGTGGACGCCTGGAGGTGTCAAAATGGAACGAGCTAGGGCAAACTGCAGGTTTGAGTCTGATCCATTTACCATGGTGCCATGTTTGAACATAACCCTTGCAGGACGATTCCTATTTTGAGAGCCACGCCATTGGCGTCACTAGAATTGGCCCCCGAAAGCTATCTATCAAGACGTATCTACCTTCCTAACTTATTTATATTTATGTCCATATTTATCTGTGTTCGTTTATATCTCTTCGTTTATCTATGTACCTATCCATCTATCTAATCTATCTATCTATCTATCTAATCTATCTATCTATCTATCTATCTATCTATCTATCTATCTACCTATCTATCTATCTATCCATCCATCCATCCATCCATCCATCCATCCATCCATGCATGCATGCATCCATCCATCCATCCATCCATCCATCCATCCATGCATCCATGCATCCATGCATCCATGCATCCATGCATCCATGCATCCATGCATCCATGCATCCATGCATGCATCCATGCATCCATGCATCCATGCATCCATGCATCCATGCATCCATGCATCCATGCATCCATGCATGCATGCATGCATCATGCATCCATCATCATCCATCCATCCATCCATCCATCCATCCATCCATCCATCCATCCATCCATCCATCCATCCATCCATCCATCCATCCATCCATCCATCCATCCATCCATCCATCCATCCATCTCCATCCATCCATCTCCATCCATCCATCTCCATCCATCTCCATCCATCTCCATCAATCTCCATCCATCTCCAGCCATCTCCAGCCATCTCCATCCACCTCCATCCATCTCCATCCACCTCCATCCATGTGCATCCATCTCCATATCCATGTCCATATCCATGTCCATGTCCATCCATATCCATCCATCCATCCATCCATCCATCCATCCATCCATCCATCCATCCATCCATCCATCCATCCATCCATCCATCCATATATCCATCCATCCATCCATCCATCCATCCATCCATCCATCCATCCATCCATCCATCCATCCATCCATCCATCCATCCATCCATCCATCCATCCATCCATCCATCCATCCATCCATCCATCCATCCATCCATCCATCCATCCATCCATCCATCCATCCATCCATCCATCCATCCATCCATCCATCCATCCATCCATCCATCCATCCATCCCAAAATTGGTCCCTTGTGGTTGTAGGAAGGGCAGCTCTTTCACGAGCGCTTCTTGGCAAGCTTCCCCGTGCAGGCGGGAAGTTGGATGAGAGGCAGCTAGCTGTCAGGCTGACTTCTAGCTGCCCTTTCAAGTGTCTCTCAGGGAAGGTTCCTTAGCTGGTGTTAACATTTCAGTAGCAGCTAGCTTGAGCCGCTGCTTTTTCAGGTTCAGCCTAACGGAGCGTCGACTTTGGCTGGCAATTTGAGTTTGGGTGTTCTGCCACAATATTGACAACCCGATTGAAGAGTAGATCCACATTCGCCCTGGGCTTACCACATCCAACGTGCGGAGGATCTGCTGGTACTGTTGATGTACACAATCCTGCACCAGTTAGGACTGGGAACAAACCTCCACCCCACTGGTGCGTGGCGTCGCTTTTGTCCAGTCCTCGTGGATTTGAAGCCTTGCCCGACTTTCGAATCATCTGAACTCCGGAACGGTCTCTTCATGTAGGGAAACGTAACGCGCTGCGGAAACAACCGGGAAGCATGACGCTTTGGATCGAACGGGGCCAAAGGCACACCTTGTTTGGGTCGCCGGTTCGCAAGAGCCTTCCCTTCGAGTCTGCGAGTCTGACGACTCCGGCAATATCAGAAAATCCGACTCCCGGCAGTGCCATGGCGGCAACGTCTGTCGGGCAAGTGCAGAAGCTCCAAAGCATAGGTGTCCTTGGGTCAGTTCGGTACACATCAACGGGTTCTGGTTTAGATGGTTTCTAGGGCTATCTATTTGATGGTTTGAAGCATCCCTGGTGCATTGACATAGATGGGTTCTGCACTGGTTCAGATGGTTTTTTGTCCAACCAGGGCTATCATTTTTTGCCAATAGGTCACCTCTCAAAGGGACCCTTGGAGTTCGCCTCTTGACATTGCTCACATGCGGTGCGTCAACTCGGGCCTTACACCAACCTGCGCGGCTTGCCCCGCGTTCTTCCGACCCCGAGCTCCTTTTTTTTTTTTCTCCCCCGACCCAACCAGGTAAAATGGAGGCCAGCAAAAACCAATTGTCCGGAATCAACCGGAAAACCGGAAGTTGGCCAACCCTCCTTGGTTCAGTGGGCATTTGGCTCTTTTTGTCCTGCTGGGAATCACCAACATGTTCCTTTCGGCTGCCCCTTGTCTCTGCCGAGCATAAAACGGTCGCACCACGAGCCCTGCTTGAGACCCGCGGGCGCGGGTTCCGCGGGTTCGAGGACAACGCGGAAGTGGATGCCTTTGTGAGCAACCAGCTCCGGGGCTCTGCGGAGCTGCCGGAGCCCTTTGGGGGTGGTGGGTGGGGAGGAGGAGGAGGGAGGGAGGGGGAGGGAGGGGAGGGGAGGGAGGGAGGGGAGGGAGGGGAGGGAGGGGAGGGAGGGGAGGGAGGGGAGGGAGGGGAGGGAGGGGAGGGAGGGGAGGGAGGGGAGGGAGGGGAGGGAGGGGAGGGATTTGCGCGGTCGAGTTCTTGTTGTAGTTTTTTTGGGGGGGGATAGCACTCTTGTTGTCAGGGTGTGTTGTTTGTTTTTGGGCGAAGAGTTCTCCGATTCTGTCTTCCTAAAGGATTACTGTTTCAGCCCTGGAAATTTCTATACTTCCCTCACGGGGTGGGTTTAAGCATTTTGGAAAGGCCTGAGGATTGGAACGTGGGTGCGGAGAGTGCTAGTCGTGAGTGTTGGTTGAACTTAGTCAGGGGCAACGTGCTTTATCAAAAGAGGCAGCTGTCTCACAACAATGGGCTTGTTTTCAAAGGCGTTTGGAGGTAGCAGTCCGAGGGTACCCTGGTATTTGCAAAGCTTTCATGTATCCAACCCCGGTTGAGCAGCGCCCACAATCCCCACGCTTGGTTTCATTTCAGGATTACAGGAAGGCCGACAGAAAAGCTGCACCTGTGTTGGCAGGACCAAGAGTGATCCCAAAGGGTTTGGTTATAGGAAGTCTACCGGACATGGCCCCAAAACAGCGTAGATTGTTGAAATTATTGCAACCCAACTGTTTGATTCATGGATTTTGGTGCAGCTCAGTTCAAAAGAGACGCTCGGCTCAGGCTGGGAAGCCTCGTGCAGCAGCAGCTGCATGAAGAGCTGGCTCGCTGCTCCCAGCAGCCGGGGGTCCCAGTTTTTGGCATCGGAAATGGGAGAGCCGTACAGGAATTTCTGCAGGAAGCTGGCCAAAAAGCCACCCAAAGCAAAGAGTTCCTGTAGAGTTTCCTGTCGGTTTCTTAGAAGGGTCACTGTGCTTCGGTAGGGTCAATTGTTTGGGGCAGGTGTGGGGCGGGCGGAGTGGGGGGTGGGGTGGGGGGTGGGGGAAGGGGGTTGGTTGTTTGACAATAGGTCAACGTTTGCCAAATCGAGACTAACCATGGGTTTTGACACGCCAAGAAAGCAAGCGTGCAAGCAGCACAGGCAGCCAGCTGGCCAGCCAGTCATCCACTCAGCCACCCAATCAACCAACCAATCGATCAACCACTCCCACATTCCACTGGTAACACGGTGTGGGGATGGGTACATGGGGCCCATGTGAAACAAAGCTGGTCGTATCTCCCAGGCTGCGTCCGTGGATACAGCAGCACTGCGCAATCACCACAGAGGCCGACTGGGAAGCCGAGTTCCATTCCGGGAAAATGCTCGACTTTCTCTCTTCAGGATTTGTGACTTCCCCATGCTTTTTCGCTGCCACACCAGATCCGTTTTCCAGGTACAACTGACACCGTCTCATTACCCTTCAAGGAGTTTTGCACCTGGAACTCCAGAACGGTGGGCCGCTCCCTTTTTCAACTCTTTCTCTTCGAGTGGGTTCCAATTGAAATTAGCGCCCCCAAAATGGGTGTCCATTTTTTCCCCCACTGGGGCACTGGAGGACCCTCGTGTCCAGAACGCGGATGATCGTGGTTCCAGTTTCGGGAAGGGATGCCGTTGATTCGAAAGGACCCCAATCTGAAGGGTTGCCAAGACCCCAGTTCGGCCAAGCACTGCCCAGCGTTGCGATACAACTTGGCGATTTTGAGGGTACTCCTTTGTTGGTGGTTTCAAAGGGAAAAAAGGAAAGCCATCCACATGTCCTTTGCTACCAGATCAAAAAAGGACGGCGTATCTTCAGGTGGATGATGTTACCGGCCGGAAACATGGCCCGACCAAATCGCAAGTTTCAGAAATGTTTCCGGGAGGTACTACGCCTTTTGTCCTGGGGGACAAACGTCAGGGAACGAATGGGTTCCAAGAAACGGGCTCCAGTTTGCAAGTCATGTGTTAGCATCTGCAAGGAACTCGTACGTGTTATTCAAACTATGGCTTTCAACTTACTGGTCAGCAGGGAGTGGGGGAATCACCCCTATAAACCATCCAGGGTTTCCTTTAAGGGAATCCCCTGTCGGTTCATTCCCAACACGCAGAAGGTCGTTCCCTACCCCTCGCATGAGCAAGTCAAACATGTCAAACATGCAGTCTCCAACCAAAAGGGGTACCTTGAAGCAGAGACACACCCTTATATATATATATATTCAGGGAGTTGGATCACAGGTTTTTTGGGATTACCTTTGGTTGGAAACCCACTACACAAATACGAGATATTTCAACCACACGAACAACTGGTTTTTGCGGGAACACACCCTGGTTGGCTTTGAACATTTCCCTTTACTTTATGATGTTATTCTTTGGTTTCCCCATGTCTTAAAGCCGTTTGGGGAAACCATTCCCATGTGTTGTGGTTATTCAAAGCCCTTTGCTTTAAGATTATTCTTTGGTTTCCCACGTCTTGTGGTTATTCTTAAGGTTTCCCTTTCCTTTGGTTTATTCAAAGCGGTTGGTTCGCTTCTCCCTTTTTCACTTCCAACCGGGGCCGACCGTCGGAGCCGGTCTTTTCCCGCTGGCCTCGCGGGGAGGCGCTGGAGCGCGCGGAGCTGCGCGCGGCGGAGGAGCTGGGCACCGTGCGGGCGCGGCAGGCGCCTGGGGCTGTTTTTCTTTTTTGTAGTTTGGAGGGCTCCCGGTCGGCCAAAGGGCAGAGTTACAGAATGCTTCTGTATGATTGGTTCCGTTTTGCGGGCGTTGGGTGTGTCGTCCTTTTTAAAGGTTGGACCCCTCAACGATTGCATGGGCGGTTTTGTTCGACTCTTTTCTAGAACCAGATAAGCCACAGCCAGCTGTTTTGCTTTTGGGGTTGAAAGGGCGCCCTTAAGCAGTTCGTAGATGTATCGTAGGAACCCTGATTGAATCGAAATTGCATTAAGAGTTCCATTCTCTGCTTGAGCTGTGGTAAGGACGGACTTTCACCCTTTCAAGCTGGTAGAATTTGTATCTCTCAGATGAGCATGATATCCACAAACCCATCGCTTTTCGTGGAGCCTCCTTTTTGGGGGACCCCTTTTTGGACCCATGTCAATTTGCAGGTGTACTCCTATGATAGCTGCGATAAAGCACCACTTCATTTGGTGCAAAGTGGATTTTGTCCCTCTGCCCTTTGTGTAAGTTGCATTGCCTGACTACTTTCGAATCTTTTCCGGAATTTCCACATTTTTCCACGCCATTTGTGGCAACTCCCCGAATCGCCAGTGACAGATTGTTTCTTTTACCCGCTTTCCAACAATAATGGAAGTG
>CAUJNA010003280.1:150077-270077 GCA_963377175.1 Effrenium voratum
GATTTGTTTCCCAACTTCACCCGGGCCCAACCCTGCAGTTTCCTGTTTCAGGTTGGTGAATCACCGCAATCCACTCAGAACAATTGCAAGTTGGGAACGAGAGCAACCTTGTATTTGGCCAGTGGTTCTTCAATCAAACAACATGGAACAGCAAAACCTAGTAGCGGGACTCACTTGTTCAACTGGCTGAAGCAAGGCCCAACTGGTGTGACTTACTTCTGGCCAGTGAAATCCACAGTCCGCGGATTTAATTTCATTTCCTTGCAAGACATGTCATGTGAAACGGCAGAACCTGGTAGCTGGACTTCCCTGGTAGCTGGATCAGGATTGGTTTTTCCGAATGCTTTTGGAGAGGCCTGCCAGTGCCATCCATGTGTGTGTGTACGTTGTGTGTGTGTGTGTGTACGTTGTGTGTGTGTGTGTGTGTGTGTGTGTGTGTGTGTGTGTGTGTGTGTGTGTGTGTGTGTGTGTGTGTGTGTGTGTGTGTGTGTGTGTGTGTGTGTGTGTGTGTGTGTGTGTTTGTGTGTGTGTGTGTGTGTGTTTTTTCCGCTCGAATGTCATGTTCGTTGTGCCAGTCGAACAATCGTTCGTTTTGGCGAGTGCAATTGGGAATAGGACGTCTTTTGGGATGTTTTGTTGGGGGTCTTGGGGAATCCTTTGGAGGGACATCTTTCCGGGATCTATTTGGGAATGGTTTTGAGGATGCTTGGGGTTGTTTTTGTTAGATTCAGATGTTGTTGGTCGTGTCTTTGGGGATATCTTTGGAAGCTTGTCTTCGGCGGCTCGTCATTGGCAATGTCATTGGTTGTGTCTTTGGGGGATGTCGTTTGGCGTGTCTTGGGGGTGGATGTGCGTGTGTGTGTGTGTGTGTGAGATGATGTTGAAAAGGAATGTTGGGAATGTCCCTGTCTTTGGGTGTGTCGGGGATATCTGCTGACGGGGGTCTTGGTGTCTCTCAGGCTCTCAGGGGCCCTTGGAAGCATCATTGGCGCTTGTCTTTTGGAGGCTTTTCGGGGATGTGCGATTTGTGTAGCGAGCTCTCCTGGGGGGTATAACAAATTCACCATGATAAATATCCTTTGCTTGGGGATCCCACAAGTCTGGTTGTGGAATTGTAGTCACATGTGCAGATAGATTGCATTGCGCGTGTCTGACGCCGAGGTAGCGAGACAGATGCTGGCGCCGGTTCCCGCTAAAGCCCAGAAGGCGAAGAGCGGAAGGGAAAGGAGCGCTCGCATGAAAAAGGGATGGGGGTTCTCTCCAAATGAGGCGCCATGAAAACCCGGGTAGATGAACATCAGCCAGGGACAATCCCAACCAGGTGCAGCCGCCTTTTGATTCGTTTCAGTGGTTTGGGCGTACCATTTATATACCAGGGTTTGAGTACGACTCAAAAGTTTTTTTTTGGACCGACCCGCGTATGGTTGGCATTTGAAGAGGCCACCCATTTTCGCGGACCACTCATTTTGAGAAGCCCAAATGGGACACCCAAAAAAAACGGCCGGCTCCATTGCCAGTTTTGGCTCACCTTCTTATCGTTGCCATTGTGGCTTTCCTTTGCAAGCGCGTTATTCTTTGGCGGTCCAAGACCGGCTCGGATTTGCACATTTTGGGTGCTATTTTGTTGGATCTGACTTGAACTTTTTGGGAAATGATGTTCCCACTTATGCGCAGCTTCCTCTCCGCACTTTGGAATACCCGCCAGAACACTCGACCACTTCTCAGTAAAAGATGAAGCATGCTCAATATAATATGGGTGTGGCTGAAAATTCAAGACCTTGGGCTACGCAGGTTTTAGTCTTTGTTTCCATTCACAAAGGTACCATTTTGGGTGTATATTTGAGCCACAGCCATATGCATGGCAGCGGAAGATCGTTCTTCACGCCCCAAAGGTTCTATGCCTTAGGGTAGACGAATGCGAGCCCCACCAGCCTGCAGGCCACGCGGGGCGCAGGTGCGCTCACGTCGCCGCACGCCCAGCGCGCATCGTGCCACGTTAAAATGAGGCTGAGCGTAAGCTTTGTGTTTTGAGTTTGTCAGCGAGTTCAAGCATCACCTGTCACCTTTTGGGCCACTTCTAGATGAGTTTCCTCTTGGTGCGGGGGCTGTTTAACGGGAAACATAGAGAGCCCTTTTCTATGCGGATCATTCTTTTGTGCCAATTTCCTTATGAGCAATGCAGCTGATTCGCGATTCGGGGGCAAGACGACCTGCCCGTGAATGTCCTTTGCTCGGAGATCCCTAATTTCTGGTCTTGGAGTTACTGTAATTGTGGCTAGCAGAATGCTTTGAGATTTGGGCAGGACAGCGGAAGCGTCAAATGCACCGCTGCCTTTTGCAGGGAATATCTGGAACCTATGCCAAATATGTTAAGGCATAGTTGGCACCGTTTTCGTTTGGTTGGGCGTTTGGGGTCTGGAGGTCTAAGATGAGTGCGCTTCCAACTTTCAAATGTACTGTTCAAGATAGCTTTTCTGACCATTTTGTTTGGGCCACTGGCCCTAGTCGGCTCGGTGTTCCATCCAACCTTTCAATAATTTGTGCTAGATCGGCCGAGCGCCCACAGGCAAATCCGTTCACTGTTGGTTCCACTGGAGGAGTCGTGCTGCCGGCCAGAGTTAGGGGCTGGTTTGGGCGGTGTTCATTTGGAGCAAGCCGCAAGCAAAACACATCGGTTCACATTTTGGGCACTCGACAGGAGTTTGCTCGAAAGATGTGGGAGGACGGCAAAGTGGAAGTCGAAGAAATGCTGCTTTGCCAGGCTGGCCCTGCTCGCTGCAGAGGCGAGGCTCCAGCATTTCGCGGTGACTGCCAAGACCTTCTCATCCAACATGAAGGAACCGGCGCATTGCTGTTTGCACCGGCCAATTCATCAGGGTCACTTAAAGGAGACATTCGGCCAGTTAAACAATGATTTCTTTCCAGCTGATAGAGGATCCCTGAAAGAAGCAGGTGTTGATTGCCTTCGCAAGCCTTCGTAAGCCTCGTAGTCCTTGTGCCCTGCCGGCCAGATCCGCGAGACCAAAGATGTCTTGAGCAAAGGCGAGGTGCCGACGAAGTCTTCGCTTCGTCAACACGAAGTCTTCGCTTCGTCGAGTTGCGGTGTGCACGTTCAAAGTGCAACTCAACCGAATCCGAGCGGAGAAGTGGGTTTTGACCCATAGGCCTGTTTGTAAGAATCCGAGGGCCAGTTTAGAGGCAACTCTCAAAACATTGTCCTTCATTTGAAATGTATTACTTTGCCTTACATCAATCTGCCAGACCGCATTTGGGCTGACGTGATTTTGATACAATGTGAAGTTGGTTGGTTTGTTGTGCTTCCTTGAAATCTGTTTGAATCAATCTGATTTGAAAGACATGCTCAGACGCTGAAGACACTTTTGTTCAGACAGTTGCCCCGTGGTTTTACGTGGGCATGACATGACCCTCTGTAAAACGATAGGGTTACAAACAAAAAGAGATAACCTCTACCCGATGTCCTTTGGCTACACCAGAAGTTTCGCAAGTTGCTCATGTCCCATGCGGGTCCGCGGAGCGAGGCGTTTCGGCCAAAGAGGCCGGCGCCAGCGCGAACGGAGGTGGGCGTGGCCCGCGGGGTTGAATTTTCTACGGGGCGCTGGGGTTTGGTCCACTGGACGGGGGAGGGGGTGTGGGGTGGGGAGTGTTGTGCCCAAGATAGTTCTTGGGGAGGGCGGGTGGGGGAGAATAAGGAGAATAGGGGGTAGAAAGGGAACAGAGGCGTTGCAGGGTTTTAATGGTTAATCTTTTTTACAGTTTGTGATGTGTAGGGTTACAAAGCTGAAGCTTTGTGAGGGGGGGGGGTGTCGATTTGCGTACGCGACAGTCTTCCTAGGAAGAGTAGATGGATGTGTGACCTCACAATCTTGAGCCCTAAGTTGGGGCAAATCACCAGAAATGCGCCATCCTTATGGAGAACAGCGAGCTGTAGACTTCACTTCGAAGGCTGCTGCGCTTGTATCGCCCCGGCTTCTGTGATACAAGGGAATCTCCCCCTCGAAACACGGTGGGTTAGTCTTCGGGAAGCCCTGTTTGTTGTATCACAGACGTGGTCATTTCCCACAACCCTGTCATGGACTGGTCTCGGTAAGACGAGTGTCATGAGGAAAGTCATACCAGCGGGTATTTGTTCCAAATACGTCGAAGTCTTCGGGCAAACAGGGTGGGGGGGGACATAGTTTTTGCTCAATCATCCATTTCCTTGGCAAGCGTCCACAGCTAAGGAGCAAAGGGGAAGGGAAAGATCAACTTGCCGTACTGTAGATGAACACATCTTGCACCAGTTGGGAGGGACGAAGCCCTACGAATGTTGGGACAAGCCACCAACTAAGTAGTGCAGGCCATCCACAGTACTTTCCGCAACCAATGTTTGCGAGTTGGCCTGCCCCAGATTCGGGCTTGCGCGAACCTGAAGGGTTTTGGTCGGTGAACCTCAATTTGCCCCTTCTTTTGTTTCTTGACCCCCAATCAACGGACGCCCCGTTTTTGGAAGCGCACGCTCGTCGCGAGTTTGTCTCAAACTCCATCTGCAAGTTATCTCGGCGCAATCAAACCGTTTTATTATTATTATTATTATTATTATTATTATTATTATTATTATTATTATTACTATTATTATTATTATTCTTCTTCTTCTTATTATTATCATTAGTATTTGTTATTATTTATGTTATTATGCATATTATTATTTTCATTATTATTCATATTATTGTTGATTTTTTTTATCGGGGAACCCCGAAAACCGCGGCTTCCCCCGTTTCCCCAAAAAGCCAAGCCTCAGAAGGGGTAGCCAAAGGCCCTGATGCGGGTCCCACCGCGCCTTTCGAGGTCCGGCTGATGCGCAGGAGCCTGGCGCGCGATGGGATGGGCAACATGGGCTCCGTATTTGTTTCCCTTTTTGTTGATTTTGAATATCACCCATGTACGGAATTGTGCCTTTTTTGTTGTTGATCTTTTGTTGATTTTGGCCCAAAGGTTTAAGGTGCGTGGGCCATGGCGAGGTCCGGTGATATCCCAAAGGGGTGATTTAAGGTGCGTGGGTGCTCTGAATATCACCCCTTTTGGCCCATGTCAGATTTAAGGTGCGTTTCCCTTGGTAGGGGTGATGGTTTTCAAGGGAAACATATAGGGAGCCCCGTGCCAGTGATTGCATGGGGACAAAGCTAGAGTGGGCAATCATGTGGACTTGTTGCAGGAGCCGTTCCTACCGGTATTGGGGTATGTGTCGACCCCCAGGGTTTCTGCAGCTTCCTGTAAAACCAACCCAAGTTGGACCCTTATTTTCTTCCCTTTGCTTAAGAATATATGTCGTTTTCTCTCTTTGGTTTTGAAGGGAATCTATATGGACATGTTTTCTCAACAAGAATCCAGGGGGCGAACACGCAAATGGACGTTATGACACACACACGCACAGGCCCCCAGTCGACTTCGCTGTGCGGCCAGGAGGCGATCCTGCAAGCCTGCCGGGAGCTAGACGACCAGGCGAGGTGAGACTGCCGCACAGATCCACACACACACATACACATACTGTACACATACTGTACACATACTGTACACATACTGTACACATACTGTACACATACTGTACACATACTGTACACATACTGTACACATACTGTACACATACTGTACACATACTGTACACATACTGTACACAGCACAGCACAACATAGCACAGAACAGCGCACAGTACAGCACAGCGCACATCGCCGACACCACACAAAACACAAGAGACGCAACGCAGCACACAACACAGCACACAAGCAACACAGACACACACACACCCAACATGCAACACGCAACACGCAACAGCAGCACACAAACAACACACAGCACAACACAACACAGCAAACAACCGCACGGCACAACAGAGCACAGCACACCATACTGTGGATGGACACAATCCTGCACCACCTACGAAACCATGGAATGATGAGTTCCCTTTAAATACCAACTAACAAGGGTTGCCCAGGGTTTGAAAGCGGTGCAGGATTTCGTCCATCCACAGTATCACCGCACAACATACAACAAAACACACCACAGCAACGCACAGCACAACCCAGCACAGCACAACACAGCACAACACAGCACACAACAAGACACAGCACAGCATAAGCCAGCACACAACACACACCCACACAGACACACACGCACGCACGCAGTTTGGCCAAATAGGAACAAGGAAACCAAGCTCCATACACTAGAAGAGACCACGCAGGCCTAGCTTGACCTAAGAAGGGGTCAGGAAAGTTGATACTTTGGCGTTTATTTTTCTTTCTTTTCTCAGTTTGATGGTCCTGGGCCGTGTTCCATCATTGGTTCCTGGATTTGTTCCTGGATTTGGTCTTGACATGTGACGATTGAAAGCTTGATCCTCAGATGGCGCGTTGATCCCTTGATCTGAGTGCCGCTGTCTATTTCCTAGGATCAAGTCCTCCGTCAGCGTCTCTTTGAACAGTTGGCCAGCTGTTTGTCGGTTGCAGGTCCAGATCAAATACCACAAGTGCGCAGCATCCCTTGAGCAAACTCTTTGCACATAAATATGTACATACATACATTTTAGTATCCTTAAACTACTTTAGGAGGACAAATGTTCTACAATCTTGGCAGCAGCAACCAGCGGGTCAATTCGATCAGATTTAAGGTTGCATGTTGCGTGGTGCGCCGCGGTCCATGTTCACATCATTTAAGATTGTGATGTCACAAAGGCATGCAAGGGCAAACATTGCCCGCCCCACACGTGCTGTTTCACTTGTTGCAGCGAAAAGAGCGGGCAAACTGTTGTCTTCATGTTATATGGGCCACCACCATGATGGCTGCCATTGTGAAGGGACAAAAGCTACATCACGCAGGAATTATATGAATCACCTTGCTGGTCCAACGGTGCCTTGTCAAGCATGGCAGCCCTCACTGATCAATCCGCGTGATGCGCACGGGCCTGGGCGTCTATTCAAGTCAGTTGGGCATCGATGGCGCTGCAGGTGGGTTTCAATCCAGTGCAATCTATCAGGGGTTCCCCAATATCCCCTTCTTTTGCCCAGCAAGAGTGAATTGCAACCAAGGGGGAATCCAGCAAACCCGGATGCTGTTTCATGTGCCACCTCTCAGCAAAGCCGTAGGATCTTCGCCAAATGGAAGGTTCCCCTTTGTCTCATGGGTTTTCAACAACAGGCAGTGGCCTGCTGAAATGGTGAGGTTTCCTTGTGTGTCCCTTGATATACTAAGTCACAACATTTTGAGAAACGCCTTATACGTCTATGGTGTGGTTTCTCCTTGGAAGCCAATGTTGCACAGGTGCAGATCTGTGGCAGGCTGGTACCCTTGCAGCGTCTTTTTTCAGCAACCTCGATCACTTCCGCGGGCCCAAGATGGCGAGGGGTTTTGGGGTTAGGGCATCCGTCCGGACCCATCCGCACCGGCAACCGCCGATGGCCTCCCCAAACACTCCTCGGACTCCTGACCTGTGGGGGTTACTGTAGAGACCGCCGACAAAACTCGGCGGAATCTGATTCCCATGGGCCGGAGGCAACCGGAAAAAAAAAAAAAAAAAAAAAAAAACTCGCGCAGGGCCTGCAGCGGTGCCTGCGGGAAGTGCTGGCCAAGTGCCGACTGTCCCCGGAGGCCTTCCTGACACAGGAGATTTGGGAGGGGTCCTGGGGATGTCTTCGAGGTTTTTTGGTAATAGGGGGGGGGGTGCAGGGAATGAACAGGAACCCATGCATTGCGGGGCGTCTGTCTATGTTGAAGGATGATACATTGTGGATTCATTGCCATGTTGAAGGGGTTTCGCTTTGCTACTGCCGGGGGGTAAATGCAAGCCCTGCTGCCGGAGGGCCTACCCAGGGGAGACTGACATGGGATGTCAGAAGTGCTTGGGCACCATCTGTCTGCTTTGCCTACTCTTAATCCAGAACAAGACGAGAAGAGGCAAGTCGTTCCGAGGCAAAGCTTGCCGTCTATGGGTCAGAAGGTCAGAAACAGGGGTCAGAGGCACCTAATGGTGACAAAATGGATGGGTAGTTGGAGTGAAGTGAATGGCTGTGATGCGCGTGAGGCAACACATGCTGGTGCGTGTGCAAATAGGGGACCCCTAAAATGGTAGCTTGAAATTTGGCTCCCTTCAAACCAACCTGAACGGGGTACCCTCAAACAAATGCAAACTGATGTTGAAGAACCTGTCTTTGAGAGCCGACTCATGGCAGCAAAACGAGATTCACATGCTGCTGTAAATGTTTGCAAGCGGGTCCCAGGCACTCATCCAATGTTTGATTTAATCTGCATCCCGTTTGGATGGGCTGTTGATGCTTGATGCCTCCTTTTCACACGAGCCACAATCAAAGCCCGGGTAGATGAAGATTAGCAACGGACAATTAATCCCAACCGTAAATGGGCGCGTTCGCCGCCTTCTTAATTCAGTAAACCTTTTCATAGTTCTGGGATTACGGCCGTTTGAATACCGATCGGCTTTGACTATGACTCATGTGAGGGTATGGTGAGGCTCTCCCAGTTTGTGCATGGGGCAATTTGGGGTTTGGGAGATGGACTCGCTCAATTTCCCCAACAGGGCCGGCCCGTGTCTCGGCCGGGCCGGAGCCCTTTGGTTTAATACATGCGCATGTCAATCTTGACTCTGCCAGGGCCAAATTTAGTCATGCTTTGGTCAACTTCCCCGTCCTCGGAACCCGTTTGTGAGCAAACCTGACTGCTTTCTTGGACAATGTTCCCTGGCTCACATGGCTCAGCGTCGATTTTGTGATCTTGGCCTTGGACCATGCAGGAGCCTCCACCGCTGCCTGATGAGTTCCTGCGCTGCCTCTTGCTGTCCAGGATCTCCACAGTTGGGGGGGGGGATTGCGACCCTTTGGAGATCTCCATTTCTGGTTCCATTTTCCCTTTATGGGGAATACTAGAAAATGGAATAGGGGGACCCCCCGTCCCCCTCCGTTTTTTGGTAGGGATTTTCCATCTCTCTCTCTCTCTCCCTCTCTCTCTCTCCCTCTCTCTCTTTCTCTCTTTCTCTCTTTCTTTCTTCCTTTCTCTCTTTCTTTCTTCCTTTTTTCCTTTCTTTCTTTCTTTCTTTCTTCCTTTCTTCCTTTCTTTCTTTCTTTCTTCCTTTCTTTCTTTCTTTCTTCCTTCCTTTCTTTCTTTCTTTCTTCCTTTCTTTCTTTCTTTCTTTCTTTCTTTATTTCTTTCTTTCTTTTTTTCTTTCTTTCTTTCTTTCTTTCTTTCTTTCTTTATTTCTTTCTTTCTTTCTTTCTTTCTTTCTTTCTTTCTCTCCTTTATTTCTTTCTTTCTTTCTTCCTTTCTTTCTTTCTGTCTTTCTTTCTTTCTTTCTGTCTTTCTTTCTGTCTGTCTGTCTGTCTTTCTTTCTTTCTTTCTTTCTTTCTTTCTTTCTTTCTTTCTTTCTTTCTTTCTCTCTCTCTCTCTCTCCCCCTCCGCTTGAGTGGCAGATGCCGCAGTTCCAAGGTTGGTTGACGTCTAGTCATCTCACCTTACCACCCTGCCTGGATTTGCAGAGCGCTTCCGTGGGTACTTGGCCTTTTCTTAGGCAAGGTTCAGAGAAACGCAGATTGGGTTTGTCTCTAACTGGGCGGCACACTCAATTGGGATCTGGGTGTAGACGTCTGAGGCAGATACTAGCTGGAGTCTCGTTTATTTTCTACAGGACGCTTGGGACTTCAGGCCCTTGTTTGGCGGTATTTAAGGGAAACCAAGATGCAAACCACCATTCTGGCGGGTCCAACCTACTCAAGACATGGGAGAGTGCCCTTTGCCTCTGGTGCCAGGAGAAGGCTTTAGAATGCGCAAGGCTCAGTTTTTGTTTGCGGTTTGAACGTGAAACACAGGCGAAAGCGCCAAGCGCTCAACAAATCTTGGGGTTTTTCGTCTCGCGGCTGCACCCCATGGGTCACTGGGTCTTTCCATTGGGAGGCTTCTGGGCTGCTGCGTGAAGCCTGGGCTGTTGCCAGAGGCGGGAGAAGGATCCATGGCATACATGTTCCAAAAGAACAAAACTAAATCAATCAGCCAGTCGTTCCATTTCTGAATTGGATTCCGCATCCATGTTTATCAGGATCCCTATATTTCCCTTTTTGGTGGTTTTAAGCATTTCCTTTTCGGCCCACGAAAGCTTAAGGGGAAACATAAGGAGCCCTGATTATGTTCGACAGAGATCGGACCTAAACCCAATGGCGCTGGGTGAAAGTGGATTCCGCTGGTATCACACTTGCCCTAAACCCTAGGGTGGTTTGTACGGTGCATTCTGAATGTGAAGTAAGCGAGTTCCCTACCTCCAGCCATACATATCCGGCAATGCGCAAGGTATGCAGGTGTCGTCGTGCGCAGCCGGCCAGCGATGACCTCTGGAAACAAACGAGCCCGTAGGTCTCAGTCTCACCCACTGTCCACCCCGCCATGTCCCATTCAACAGGGGACAACGGCTATTTGAGTATTGCTTGACTCTACGCAACCTGTACTTCGTACCGGCGCAGTTGGGCTCACCTGCTTGCTTCACAAGGAGCAGGATTGAGACTGAGCTGCAATTGTTGGTTGTCCACTAAGAGCAGAGGGGTGAAGTGACAAACCACGACTACGACACTGAATCTAGCTAGACCACATCACCCCGCCCGCGCCAATCAACCAATGGTCAAAACCACGCATTTGCTTCACTCTCCTGACCTTAAGAAAAAGCCGCTGCCAATTCAGCTTCCTGTGTTTTTGAAAACGGCTTGTGGCCCTCAGACAAGAAGACAAGACCCCCAGCTCTCACTAGAGCCAAGTTTGGAGCCGCTTCAGACATCAGCTACGCAAGGTTTTGTTCGGGTCAATTCGGTTGAAGATTGGAGGCTTTTTTTGTTTTGCACTTCCCCACAGGTTTCACCCTGATTTTTACCGGCCGAAGTTTTTCCACATCTCAAACCGAGGGTTTTCTGGAGGAGAACGGTCCCCTGGTGGCCTCCGGTCAGCTCGGAGGCTTTGGAGCAGAACCTGGACTGGGTACTGGGCCTCTCACAGCAGAGCTTGTGCCGCGAGGCGGGTGGAGCTTTGGGGGTGGCTGTGGGGAGGGCGGTGGACGAGATTTTTTTTGGACAAGAACGTTTTTTCCCGCGGCGTTGGTGGACTAGAATGTTTTTGGACAGGGCTCCCCTGTTTTTTGGACTTCTCCAGCTGTTTCCGCATTCTGAGATGCAGTCAGTCTTCGCATAGCATGTTTGACATTTTGGTGCATGTTATACATGGTCGTTGTAACAATTGCCTTGTTGCGGCATTTTCTTGCACTGCACTCTTGGGTGCTACTGCAGATAGACGAAATCCTGCACCACCTGACAAACCCTGAAATGATGATTCGCCTGTAAATACCATTTCCCATGGTTTCCAAGTGGTGCAGGTTTTCGTTGTTGCAATTAGTTTGGTTTTGGGGTTCCAAGTGGAGTTCTTTACGTTAGTTGGTGCGACCTAAAATTAAGCGCTTTCTGTATGCCGTCATGGTGTGCCAAGCAAGATGGAAAGGAAGCCACGCAGCCACACCGGAGAGCCAACCAGCAATTTGAGGGTCTCTATTGTAGGAACTCGTTAAAAACCATGCGCCAAAAAGGACACAAAGTGGGCTCCGGGATTTCAACCCGCGACCTCTCACCCATTTTTCCTTGGGCATTTCTTGAACTCCCAGGCGCAGGAGGATTTCCAACAGGCCTTGCCTGAGTGGCAGCGGCTCCTTTGGCAGCTGGCAAGGGTGGAGGCCGATCCGGATGCCAATGTCGGATCTGGCTTCGGATCGATCCGCGGGGATAGGCTCTGGAGAGGAAAGTCTTGAGGGTTTGTCTCAAAAGGAAAAACCTCGTCTGGGTTTCGGTTTCCAGCTTCCTTCGCCTTTATCTTCGGGACTCTGGATACGCGTCCTCTGGATTTTGCGAGCTTTCTCCCACAGAAAAGCATGCCTCCCAAAAATTGTGACCCTGGGAAAGCGACGTCCCCAAAAATGAGGCACCCCTCTCGGTTTAATTGGGCACCGTGCTTTCTCACACCCATCGTAAGTTTCTCGTGTTTTGTTCGTTCTTTGAGAAGGCATGGTACCCTGGCGAGGCTCGGGGATGGGACAGCCAAGTTGAAGCAAAACCTTTTTCACTAGGCCAAAAGGAAGCCATGGAGTTCAAAAGGACAGCACCTCGTTTGAAACTCTTTCAGTGTTTTGCCAACCATGGACATGCGCCGAGCTTTGGACGACGTGTGTTCCATGGGCCACACGGAGGGCCGTGTCCTTGCTACAGCTTCCAGCCAAAGCAATAAGCAATCTTTTGGTTTGCCTTTGAGGCCTGGACATTTGTTATTGGTGCACAAGCTACCAGGCGCATGTTGAGGCTCTCGAAGTGAGAGCTGGGACCTGAACAACCTTTGGCCCGTTTGACCAAGGTTAAATCTCTGAGGGTTGTAATGTTAACCCCATATTCATCAACCCCAGATTGTTAATAGGGAGGGGGGGTTCACTTTTGGTGGGAAATACCCCCCTATCAATAAACCAGGGTTGATTAATATGGCGTCAACAGCAACTCCCATTGACCCGTGTTCCTTTGGCTCCGCACCACCCGCGCCATTGCTCGGGGAGCGCCAAATTTGTTTAGGTGCCAGGCTGCTCCACGGCCCAGCTGCAACGCCTGAGGACGGGTAGGATTTTTTCTGGCTGCGAAAAGCCCCGGAGTCTTCGTGAGGCAGTCATGATGGGAAACTATCAAAAACCCGGTACAGGGGACGGGAGTTTCTCCAAAACCCATTTGGTATTGGGGACACTGTTGCCGGCTTGAAGCCGAGCGAGTGGATATGCCCATAGCCCCTCGGGTCGTACATTTGTGCCCTTCTAACTCAACACAAGACAGAGTTGTGGATTGGGATGTGTATGCGTTTGTCCCGTGCTGGATTGTTTGTGTCGGAGACCTAGTTAACCCAAGTTGGAGATTGGAGAATCATCGCCCCTCACTGTTACATTGCGAAAGGCGCACAGGTTGGAGGATGGCGGAGGCGGAATAGAGCGCTGCTCACTACAGTTTTGTCGTCATGTCTTTGTGATGCTGCCTATTGCATTTGCATTTCAAGCACATCTACCTCAAACCGGCACCGCAAGTTTCATTTCTCCATGATCAGCCTGCGCAGATCGTGTGTGGATGCAATATAGCGTGACCCCAAAATACACTTCGCGAACTTAAACTCGTTGGACTCTTGCGCTTCCACGTGCTGGGACTCCCTTTGGAAAGGCTCCCTGAAGCGAAGTTGTGACTTGCGACTCATGCGTGCTGGAATGTTCAGACCAGCTTTGCAGTTGGCCTTTGGCCTCTCAGCTATGCATAGATGCAAGGCTTTCGCATCTCTGACCTGCTGCTTTACATCGCCAAGTTGCAGAGGAAGATACCAATGAGCGCTCACATTTGTTTTGCTACTGGCCTGGGATTGGCAGCAGCAGAGAAACAACAAGCCCAGACGACCACGGCATAGGTATGGAGGCCCACAAGACTCGAGAGCCTTCGCGCAAGAACAGCTCAACCCAGGCAACAAAGCTTGAACATACTGGCTGTGATTCAGATGTTTGAAAGCCGATTTTTCCTGGCAGGCCTCATGTACTCAGCGCAAGCATCAAGGCCGTTTGGCAGCATCGAAGCATTCACCAGGTGGGAGGCAGCTTCCTAAGCTCCGAAGACGATTGGAGGCGGATATGTTCCACAACGCTCCACATAAGTCGTCGCACATGCCACACGCGCGACGGCAAGGTATCTCTCCAGCCCCATTCGCCGCTGGCCTTGGGCCAGTCCCAGGTCCTCAGTCCTCACTGACTCACACGGGTCGGCTTCCCAGAATTGGAATGTCGCGGGATTGTTTTGAAACACCAGAAATGGGCCCGTTTGTGACTCAGGGCCCCAAACATCTCAAAAAGTCAGAAAGTCGGAATGTGGAGATCCTTTTGAGACGCCCCGGAACTCCCAAAACTTGCGCCGTCGCGGTCGCTTCCACGGCGTTGCTTGGCAGGAAGGCGGCCAAGCGCGCGGCGCTGGCGCTGGACGCCCAGGAGGCCCAGGAGGCTCAGGAGGCCCAGGCCGAGCCGCGGCTGCGGTTCCAGTGAGCGGAGGAAAAACTTGGCGCAGGGGACGTGTGCCGCACCGTGGCCGGGGGCGGGGGGGGGGGGAGCGGGGTGGGGGGGCAGGACGGAAGTGTGGGGAGAAGAACGTCTTTTGGGCTGGGGAGGGGGTGAATTCGGACAGAACGTTGGGAGAATCTGTTTCAAGAAGGTGGTGGGGGCTTTGGGGGCTGGAGGGCTGGAGGGGAGGGAGAGGGGTGGGGTCTTCGCTTGTGACGAAAATTGAGCTTGTTGCTTGTGATGCTCGTTTTCTCGTCGCTGACGCTGCTCTCCTATACTTGCACAGGTTAGACAGGTTAGCCTCTTGCGTTCGGACACCCCTGATGGTGATGAGGATGGCGCTGGCGTGTGCAGGTGCAGATGTGCAAGTGGTTTCGAACATGAGCACACCCCACCCAAGCCCAGCCCGATTCTGGTGATGAGGTTTGTGCTGCATTTGTGTCGCAAGTGATCGGCAAAAAGGTGATGCCCATCATTTGTCTCGCAAGCGATCGGAAACATGTCGCCAGCGAATGGTGGACCAACAGGTTCTTTGTGCCTTTCCCTTCTTGGCTGGTTTTGAACATTACCTGTTTGGGGCAGATTTGAGACAGGCGCTACGTAAATGTACTATCGACGACATACGGATTGTATACACACTTGTCCTGTCAGCCAAGGGAGCCAAGGGAGCCACAAGAACCGTGTTGTTTTGTTGCGGGAGCCTGTTCTTGGTTAGGTTTTGGGGGGGAGGAGAGCCAACCAAAACCAGGCCCCACAGAAAATGGGGTCCATTTGAATGTGTCCTTTGTTTGAGGCGACCCTTTTTGCCGTCCTTTGGCTCTATTCGTTTTGGGGGGGCTGTTCACACGCAGACATACCCGCAACCGCCGGCTTAAACGCCCAGCGGGGCTTCCGCGAGCCGCGCGCGCGGACGCGAGTCGTGCCGCGAAGTCCATGGCCCATTGCCGTGGGCCTCAGCCGGTTTTCGTTTTCGGCTGAGGGGTCGGGGAAGGGTAGGAGGTCTCTCTGTCCATTTGCTGAAAGGAACATATGCCAATATACCGGTAATATGTCTGATTGTCCCTGGTTGGTTTTACTTTGGGAAGCCATCACTACTGAGGGAATTCGGTTCTCGTATTATTCCCGGGGGGGGGGGGAAGCAAGTGGAAGTTGAGGGTGGCCCCAGAAGGGTGTGTTTGAAAGCTGGAATCCAAAGGAAAGCCACCATTTTGGGAGGTTCGCCTGTTTGAGACAGACCCATATGGGTATGAACTTGATTTGGGGCTTGCTGTCCAGCCGGAACTCTTGAGGGGGGTCCCATTTAAATTCACAGCCATATGGCTCTGCGTGTTTTCTCGGGGATTCCGTTTTCGCCTTGGTTTACAGGGACTCCAACAGAAGAACCGAAGCTGATTTGGGGGTCCCTCTGTTCTTCCATTTGCTGAAATGAAGATGTTATTTTTCCTTGTTGGTTTTGAAGGGAATCTACCACTGCATATATTTTCTATTTCATTTTTCCCAGGAGACTGAAGCAACTGGAGGGATAGGTCAGGTCAGAATGTCTCCAGTCTTTGGTTGGGACAGCTCACCAAATTCAGCGAAGACCAAATGGGCTCACAACTTTGTCCCATGTTTTTTTTCCGCCATATGTTGAGCCGTTCATGGGGATACCTGTGGAAGAGCGATCTAATCAGGGTTCCCCAAGAGTTGGAAGTTAAAGGCTGGGCTGTTCAAAGGTAATCCTTAAATCCTTACCTTGAGTTACGCAAGGGGGTCCCCTTTCTGGTGGCTTTCCCGTGAAGATTATGGGATTGGCCAACTCTCCAATTGGAACTGCTCAGGAATGGCTTTGTTACAGGTTTGGGAACGAACAGGGCGGATGGAGTTGGATGGATGTGAGCCAGGTTTCCGGAGTCTTCCTGAGTTTGCTTCTTGGTATTTAGCAGGAAACCAAAAGGAGGATGACCCTAAACGGGTAGCCGCCGATAGATGTTTCTCGGGTGATGGATGGGGATCCCGCCATGCAAAATGGACGACCGCCATTTCTTTTCGACTTCTGGGCCCAAACAGCGACAAAAGACACCCCATGGGTGATGTCAGCGCGGGAGCAAGCTGTCTGAACACACGGATTTCCGCCGTGCGCTTTGGCACCAAGGTCAGAGAACGGGATCTAGCTTGAGCAAGGAACCTTTAGAAGCCGTTCAAGCATTCGCCGTCTAGCAGATCCTTCGGAGCCTGCATCCCTAGCGACATAGTTTGTAGGTGTTCTTGCCGCGAGATTGTCTCAGTTGCCATCCCATAGCTTCAACCACTCCATGCCTACATCAAGTTTTGTCCTTCGATACCCTCTCCGCTTGTGATTGTCACAGAGGGACAACCTGACCAAACCAGACTCTTGGGGAACTCAGTCTGATGTTCTATGACGATGTCCTGTGTCCGTTGAAGTGGCTGATTTTGATCTGGGGTACCATGCGGGTAGTTTTGCGGGTGTCACTTTCTTGACCCCAGATGTTTTGGATTGAAGTCGTCGGCTTTTGCTCAGGATCAGGCCTTTCAGGGTGAACGTCAGAAGCTCGGAGACAGCGCGGCGTTGGGCTCTTGTCGGGGCAATTTGGCGAGGGAGGCCACAAAATTGGGATCAGGGGTCCCAATCCTCTTGTGGGGTCGCCAGTCATAGTCGAAAAGTGCATCTTTGGGTTGACGACAGGTGGCCCGTTCGTCGGTTACACAGACTCCCACCTTTTGTGACTGTTTCTAGCGCGACACATAAGATGCCAAAAAGGGGCAGCTGGGGTTGGTTCGGAATGCAGTTCAGGCCACCCTGGAGCCCCATTTCAGGGGGCCATGTCAGCTCCAGCACCTCGAGTCGCGACTTGTGATCTCGCGGGTAAGATGACCCTATGAAAGTACCTCTCTAGATCCGTTTGTTTGGTTCAAATTGGGGTGATGGAAGGAATCAGGTTACGATTGGTGGTTTGGATTGTCCAAACCACCAAACTGCCAGTCCAAGCCACCGGTTGAAAGGAAGCTGAAGGAACACAGGATGAGCACTCACACTGCTCAAGCAGGCTTCCTATTAGGGAAACAGCCTACGCCTCGCGCCACGAGGAGAAGCCCTTTGTGTGCCCGCGGGTTTGGCAAAGAAGCTTGTGTCAACAGTAATAGGGGGCCTCTTGGCTTCCCTTTCAGGGGTGGCAAGGGCACCCACGTCCGGCTTTTTGCCGTGCAGATCCCTTCGACCTGTTCCCCAGGCCCTGTTTCTGTGGAATCCTGCTACGTTCATTGCCGGCGCCCCAGCGAGCCCTCTACAGCTCCGGCCGCAGGCAGAAGGATGGTTAGTGGCCCAAGCCGCTTGCGCCTTCATCTATCTCTTTGCGGGGGATTCCAGAACACTGCCTCACAAGGATTCAAAGCAGTCGATGTGGCAAATAGGTCAAGTCTTCAAGCAGTCTCGCTGCTAGCAAGGCCTTTTTTCGGATCCCTTGCGTTCTTTCCTTGGGGTGGCAAAAGGGAGATGGAAGGCAACTCCACCAGTTTGGGGGGTATCTGAAGAACCTGGGTCTGTCTTTGTTTTAAGGGTACCCCTTTTGGGTTGGTTTTGAAGAGAATCCAACAACACACAGCTATTTTGGCGGTTTCCCGAAAAGAATAAGCACCCATATGAACCTAACTTCTGTCCTTGCTCACTTCAAACACTTCTGGGCCCAGCTTCCAATCACGCCTGGTTCGAACACTCAGCGGCTTGGTCCACTCGAGCGACTTTTTGGGCTTGTTTGATATCAGGTTTGGCTGTCACGTGTCTTTGTTGCCATGTGGCACAAGTATTTGAAAGGCTCTTAGCCTCTTAGCACTTCCTGTTTATCTTCCTTTGTTTCGAATTTGGGATGCCCCTTTGTGCCGGCGCAATTCAGGAGTCTCCTGTGAGTTGGATGTCCACTTCTGCAACTCAAGCTGCCAAAGTGTGTGGGGCTTGCCTTTTGATGATCATTTCTCAGTTCGGTGCTGAGGTGATGCTGAAGCACTTGGTGCTCAGGCCGAAGGGGATGGTTCAAAGAACATTGGGGTGTACGGGCAATGGGGACCATGAAACTCGTATGGGTGTATCCTTTTTTGATGGTACGTATTTGCGGCTGACAAAAGGATTTTGAAACACACCCATATATGCAGGGATGTTGCCCCACGTTCAGTTGGGGAACCCTTGGCACCAGTTCCTTGTCATGCTGGGGAGATTTTAGCGGGAATCTTGGAACAGTTTTTTTGTCTTTGCTGTTGCAGTGACTTTTGCCGGTGCAAGATACACAATCACATGCACATTGGGAATACATACATATATATATATATATATATATATACACATCGACATTGCGCATCTGTGTGCATACATATATGCATATCTCTACATATATATATATATGGTAGCATATGTATATATATATATATATATATGGTAGCATATGTACATAGATAGCATATATATATATATATATATATATGTTAATGTACATCCATCCTTGCACATGACCCTGGCCTTTGTACATCAAGGCCTTGAGCCTATCTACATGATAGAGCCTACAGCCCTCGCCCGCAGTGACAACAAGTGCCGCGCTGACACATCACAGGTTTGACACATTTAGGTCATCACGTGTTTACACAGTTAGTTCCACTTTAACATGGTAGCGGAGCAGTGATCCCTGGTACACGATCCTCGACCACAACCCAGGGTGAGCTCCATCACGCACCCACAGGTTCAGGTATGGCACAACAACAGCAGCAACAGGAACAGCAGCAGTTGGAAGGAATCCACAGATACAAGATATCACCACCACGGTTCACAGGAGAATGCTTGCAAGACCCAGCATACAACAGACTGTTGAAACAGTCAGAGCAATCAACAGGGCAAGTTACAAACGACCAACTTGAGAATGCAGCACCTTCACAAGCAGTAGCAGAGCAATGGGTATAACTGAGCAACAATCTACACTGCCTCTTGGTGAGCACACGCGATGGACCAGCATCTACAATTTGCAGGCAAAACATGCAAGGCAACGGATTTGAAACATGGCGGCTGATACATACAAGATACTCCATAACAACTACAGCAACAACAGCTACAAAGGAGGAAAAGGCAAGTACAATCAACAACCGGTTGGACAAGGAAATCCATTCAAAGGACAACATGGATATGGCAAAGGAAAAGGATACAACAGCAAAGGAAAAGGCAAAGGATACTACAACAACCAACAAGGAGGAAAAGGAGCAAAAGGAAAACAAGCAACACATGTTTGCTACAGATGTGGGCAACCAGGACACATGGCCAAGCAATGCAGAGTGGCGATCTACAACTGTGACACAGGAACCTTCGACACCAACGACCAGACAGATGACTGGTACAATCAGGCACACTGCGACAACAACTGGTATCATCAGGATCAGTCACAGATGCATCAACTGGCGCTACCACAACCACCACAGGTAGCAGATCCATCAGCAGTACCTATCTCAGGATTACATGAAGTAACCATCGCCATGATTGGCGCAACACAACAACCACAAGAAGACAACAAATAAATGGGTCAATCTCATGATTGACAGCGGTGCGGCTACACATGTATGCCCACTACTAGCACATGGCACAGGACCATGACTGAGAACAGTGACCAACCAGCACATCAAGCTTCACGGGTACAGATGGGTTTGCGTGACAAACCACAGCGGACAACAGATTGTCATACCATTCTACGTTTGTGATGTTAAACAGCCAATCCTTTCGGTTACAAGGCTGGTGGAACAAGGTTTCTTGCAGGAGACTACTGGCAGTCCAACACACAAGGGGAACTTGTCAGAGTACACAGGCAATACAGGAAGACACTTTTCACACCATCAAGAACACAGTGTCCAGTTCCAGCAGAGCAACTAGAGGATTACAGGAGAACAACAATCAGGTCCAACGACGACGTCGCAACAAATACATTTGAGGACAAGTATCAAACAACAGAAGATCAAAGCAAAGCACAACCACAGGTGTGGAAAGGCGAGACAGCCTTCAGGATCAAGAAAGGCACAAAGTTGCCAGACACGCTACAGCAACAGTTTACAACAAAGACACAGCCAAAGAGCCAGCCACAGAGGATCACACCACAAGTGATTCACTACAACCCACGAACAAGGTTGAGGGAGAAAACAACACCACCAACACTACAGGAGTCAGCAGCACCACACACCACCAAAGGTGCGGCTCATACTGGAAGAGAGTACATGTTGAGCCTAGAACAGCGTTTTACATACCAGAGCAGACACACGACGGGCCAGACATCAAGCGACTCATACCTTGGAGACAGACCAAGGTACAACCAGCTGGAGGAGAAAGACAACATACAAGATTGATAGAAGATGAATGGACAACACAGCCAGCAAAGACATCAGACAAGCCTTGGACAGGCTGGACAAACTTTGAGGAACATCAGGAGTTCCCAACACAACTTGAGTCAGATGATGAGGAACAACAACAAGGTACAAAAGCAAAAGCAGTACAAGCACCCAAGCAACCAACACCACAGGAGATACTCGAGCGCAACGTGACACATCTCCCTTACAGGAGTTGGTGTCCAATATGCGTACAAGCAAGAGGCAGACAAAACAATTCTCCAAAGCAACACAGCAATCTTCCAATCATACAGGTTGACTTCGGCTACATGAAAGGCTTTGATGATAGCAATGTACACCCAATTCTCACAGCAATTGACATCCAGTCAGGGATGATCATGGCACTACAACTTACAGACAAGAGAATGCTTTTCGACTATGCAGTCACACAGCTACAGCACTTCCTCCTCATTGAATGTGGAAGGACAACACACACGATACTACAATCAGATCAGGAAGACTTCCTGACAGCGCTCACAACAGCAGTGGCCAACAAGAATGGCAACATCGCCACAAGGAGCTCAGGAGCATACAGTTCACAATCACAAGGAGGAGTAGAGCGAGCACACAGATCATTGTTTGCGCAAATCAGAACACTCAAGGCACAGATCAGACAAAACTACAGCAGATACATTTCAATGAAACACCCACTCATGCCTTGGATAGTTCGACACAGTGCATACATCAGGAACAGATATGCAGTTCATAGCAATGGATGCACAGGCTACTTCAACAGATGGAACAGAGAGCAACATACACCACTTTGCGAGTTTGGTGAGACAGTGCAACACATGCTACCAACAGTGAAACAATTTCCAAAACTCGAGCCTAGGTTCTACAACGGGGTCTGGCTTGGCAAGGATACAACCACACGGGAATCCCTTCTTGGGATCTACAACAAGATTGTCAGAGCAAGGACAACCAGAAGGCAGATTCTGCCCCACAAATACAATCAGCAACTACTGGACTGTGTACACACAGGTCCATGGAAGACACCAGCATCAGCGCTGCACACACCAACTTTCGCAACACCATTGACAATGCCAGCTACGAGCAAGGCGCCACCACCACAGAAAGATGCAACAACTAGCGCAGCAGCAAAAGGCAAGAGACAAAGCGCAGCAGAAGCAGGCGATCAGCCAACAAAGCAGAAAAGAACAACAGAGCCAACATCACCTATGGCTACATTACCAACACACCAGAAGCGACCAGCGCTGCCAGCACCACCGCTTACATCACCCACAAGAGAAAGAGATGACGCAATAGCAGAAGGCAGTACAGGCAAGTAACAGCGCACCACAGCAGAAAGACAAGCGCCTGAGCGACCCGCAACATCAGAACAGCCAAAGAGCCAAATGAGAATAACTGCCATCGAGTTCACAACAAAGGATGGTAGACAAATGCAGACAACATCCAATGAAGATGCAGGAGAAATCAACAATGAAAGGGTCCTACTAAAGCCAATCCTACATGACACAGAAGACTTGGATCCACAACGGGTAGCACAAGGAATGGAGAAGGAAGTGCAACAAATGAAAGATCAATCAGTCTTTACAGAGATTGATCGCAACACATTGACACCAGAACAACAAGCAAGCATTATCGAGTCTAGATAGGTTCTCAAACAGAAACACAATGAAGAGCGAGCACGCACAGTAGCAAAGGGCTACACAGAACCCGTTACAGACCACGATCTCTTGCTTGCGAGTACACCATTGTTTTGCATACTGAGGATACTCCTCACAATGGCATTGGTGTACAACGGGTCAGTCAGCACAGGAGATGTCAGTGTTGCATTTCTACATGCAGAAGCAATCTCCTACAACCTGGTAATGCGACCACCGCATGAGTTCTACAGTGATGAAAAAACACATAATGTGGCGGCTGAACAAAGCCATTTATGGTCTACGATCATCACCAAAACAATGGCAAGACCACATAGCACACATCCTCACAGTCACACTTGGGCTTGTGAGATGCACAACAGAAAGCAGTGTTTACAGATCAAAAGACTGTCAGGTCTACATCATGGTCTATGTAGACGATCTCCTCTTCATAGGAGTACAGAGCATCATCAACACGCTCTTCAGCAGAATACAAAAGGAAGTCCTGCTGAGACACACAAACGACCTAACAGTTGGGCCAACAATACATTTCCTCGGCAGGAACATTACGCGCAAAGGCGACCACATTGACATCAGTTTGAACAACAAATATGTTGACATCATCCTGGGAGAATCAGGAATGACTACATGCAGCCCAGCACCATCACCAGGAGTACCACACATGAAAGGTACAGCAGAAGATGAAGCACCACTAGATCAAGAACAGCACAAGAAATACAGGCGGCTTGTTGGCAAAATACAATGGCTAGCATATACAAGACCAGACATCGGCTATGGAGCAAAGGAGCTAGCAAGATTACTACAAGCACCAACACAACTTGACAACAAGAAGCTCAAGCACATGATCAGACACCTTAAGGGAACAAGGTACTCGCGACACAGCCTGCGACCAAAGATACAAACACAGGACAAGCGAATTCCACTCAACATTGACACATACACAGATGCCAACTGGGCATCGTGTGAGACAACAAGAAAAGCACAACAGGATTTGTACTGTACTGCTTCGGAGCAGCAGTACATTATGGCAGCAGAACACAAGCAACAATAGCACTTTCATCAGCAGAATCAGAGCTGTACGCGATTGGTGCAGCAGCACAGGAGAGCCTCTACATCAGCAACTTCATCAAGGAAGCATTTGAAGTACGCACCAACATCAGGATACACACAGACAGCAGCGCAGCAAAGTCAATAGCAATGAGAGAAGGTGCATCAAAGAAAGCAAAAGCACATCGAGCTGCGACACCTCGTCATACAACAACTTGTTAAAAGCAAAGTCATCACCATGCACAAGGTAAAGTCAGAAGACAACACGCTGACATTCTTACCAAGTTTGTTGGCAGCGACGCACTCAACAAACACCTGTGCAACGTTGGCCTGTGAGGTCACACCACAACAGTTTCACACCAGTAAGTACAGTAGTCAGCACGGGTTGTTACACAACAGGTGCACAGTTCACAGATGTTTGTTTTACCACTGAACAGCCGGCATAGTTACAATCTTTTAGGGTAGATACATCAGCCATGGATCGACCCTGTCTTTATGATCACTACATCTTTTCCCCAACATCTTCTGGGAGCTACACTTGCATGTGAGTTTGCACATGTCTCAAACAATGTTGTGATACATCTCTGCAGCCATTTGTTTTACATCAGTTTGGTCTGGAGGTACATCGTGTCCATACATCGAAATGGACATGCAGCCAGTTACACCTCTGCCCATGATCGCACGTGCCCATTTGCCGGAGAGGTACAATGACCGAATGACCACATCGGTGGTCGACATCGGCTTCATCAGGGCTGACAACATCAAGGCCACAGACCATGGCATCACAGCTTGGCACAACCTCTCGTTGGCCAACCACAGCAATGCGCTGTACATCGCCCTCACCACCGAGGAGTACATCTCGTTTGTGGGAGACACAACTCCTACATCGCTGGAGAAGGTTGGATACATCCCGGGCAACTTGCGCTACCCATCTTTCGACTTTACAGTCCTTACAACAAATCCACATGATGCAGTGATGACAACACCGTATCTCATGAGCGAAGACAAGTTAACTACAGCGAATACAGCCGACCTCTACATCATTGCGTGGCATTGTGACATGACAAAGCTTTTGGATCTTACATCAAGGCCCAACGCCAATACATTCAACAGGGGCTACATGCTGCAACAGTTGCAGATCTACAGCAACGGCGTTTGGCAGTTGAGTCCTACAGAGAAGGACAGCGTTACAGCATGGCGCTTTGTACCTCGTACATGTTTCTTTGACATCTACAGCAAGTACACCTGGGAGGCAGGCTACATGCATTCGTACTAATTTGTCTCTCGACAGCTTGCTTACAGCAGACAGTCAGGACACCGTCTATGCTGGACTGTCACAAGCTTTGGACTACACAGGACTTTTTACATGTCCCCACAGCATTCCTCTGCAGTCATTACAAAGATGAGTACATGCGGCCTGGACCACAAGATCTCGACCACAGCAGTGAAGCCCATGGAACAACTGCGTGGTCACACTGACCATGCGGCATTCCTCACAACGAGGAACATCATCCTCTACCCCGAGTACATGGAGAAGATCAACGACTACAGGAGGAGCTTGTACAATGCAGATACAACCACGGAGAACATGGAGGAGGACAAGAAGAGGAAGAGAGCCGTGTAGACAATCAGTCTACATTTTACCATGATGGCGCACCGCAATTCATGGTGCAATTGCTCCGACAGCGAAGGATATTGATGTATAGTACATCTGCTTTCTGGCTGTCAGTTTATATGCAGTGGGTTTCTTACATCATCCTGATCCACAAGGACACTTGTACAAATTTGGCAAAGTGTGCTAAGATAGCACAATTTGAGGAGGGGTGTTAATGTACATCCATCCTTGTACATGACCCTGGCCTTTGTACATCAAGGCCTTGAGCCTATCTACATGATAGAGCCTACAGCCCTTGCCCGCAGTGACAACAAGTGCCGCGCTGACACATCACAGGTGTGACACATTTAGGTCATCAGGTGTTTACACAGTTAGTTCCACTGTAACAATGTATGGTAGCACATATATATTCATATAGGGTAGCATACACATATATATATATATAGGGTAGCACATATATATGTATATATATTTACACCCAAGCAGGAGCTGGTTCGAAGGGAAGAACTTCTGTTGAATCGCTTGCTCCTTACGAGCACGGCTCCTCACTTTCCCCCTGAGCTCTGCAGTTCGCCCCCAGTTTCTCGAGTTGAGTGTTGTGCGGAATTTTCTGCACCCTGGGAGTATACCGGGAAATATCCCACTAGGGCTTAACGCAACACATCTCCCAGCTCTGTCTTAGTGTGTATACAATGGGGTGTAAGTCTTGCAGAACAGACAGGGGAGCTTGGCCAAGACAGACACCCAAAATAGGGGTGCAAGATTTGCTGACAAAGACCAAGTTTTTTTTTGAAAACAAACAGCTCCATGCAAAAACCGAAAAAAGTGAGGTTGTCTCCCCTGGCGGTTTTCACGGGGCCTCGAGCGCGCGAGTGGACGAGCGAGGCTTCTGCCGTTGCCACTGGCCATGGCGGCCGTGGCCCGGGTGGACGCCTCCGGCGAAATCCGCCCGGGGCCTGGGCCGGGCGAGGGGGTCGGTGTGCTTGGAGCGCGTGGGTTTGTTTCCAAGGGAACGCCCCCAAAATGGCACGTTTCTTGTGACTTCCCTTGAATGTTGACCCTGGAAGCAACTCCAGTTTCGTTCATGTGGGGGTGTTGTTCCACGTCCAAAAGTGGTCTGAACCCCCATTAAAGGGACACCCCCTCTTAAGAAACAGGGGTGTATTAATCTGGGGTAGGGTTACTTCCCTTGGCAAAGTCAACGACACTGGAGGGGATACCTCCCCCTGCATTTCGAGACATTTGTCTTGGGAATGTGTCAACAAACTAGGAAACTGACCCGCCCCCCCCCCCCCCTTCCTCCCCTTTGCCGGTTCTGCCGTGTGGTCTGCGGGCCGGGAATAGGATGATTGGGAGTGGGCAAGTCTTTTTTTAGGGTCTTGATACTCAAGTAATTTGTTAGATTATTGATACTTGGCCAGTCTGGGCACATAGAGACACAGACAAAGCAAAACACAGACGCACAGAGGCGCAGAGGCACAGACACACAGACGCACAGACACACAGACATTGACACATTTTTCGCCAAAGACCAAGAAGAACATGCGAAGCAGTTCTGGGTCTTCGATGGAACTCTCAAAACCGTCTGAAATGATAGGACTCGCATCATGCGCTAGATTCATAGCGCATCTGTGGAGGCAGTGGCTTGAGCGATTGCTTGGGTATTTGCATGCGTCCGTCGCAAGCCTCGTCACAAGCGCATTAGGGCTTTGGGATCCAGCGACAGGACGGTATGGTGGGAAAGCACAAACATACACAACCCGCAAAGGGCGTAGGTGCTCGCATGAAACTGACCTTATCAGCTCGCGACATCCGTTGACTTGTGTTCGTTTGGATGTAACTCAGCAATCCTTGTACTGCCGGGAAAGGGCAGAATTATGCGAGCGACTTGGGCGGTGCTGTGGCTCGTGTTGCTAGCTTGATTGTCTTAATCATTACTGCTTCGTCCCGTGGAAGTGCAAGCAGTTAGCATTTGAGACATGAACAAAAAGGACACGCAAAGCGCAGCTTGATCCTTTTGGAGATGTCTGAAAGGCTCAGGCAGCATCAACCCAGGCATTTTTGCACTTGGCCGCTTTGATTTGTTGAAGACAGGTTCATCACCATGTGCAGTTGATTGCGGCACACGCTGCAGTTGACAGTTTGAGCTTGTTGGCTTGGGTGAGTGCATGTGGCTAAGCGATACTGAGCGATTCAGCAAAATGGAAGAGACGACAAATGGCAAGATGTTTGTATTGTGAAGTTGTGAATATACTGTTCATTGGCAGCATTTGTTCTTCTTGGGGGAACCCCGTCGGGGACCCAGCCACTTGCTTTTCCTGACGTGAAACCTCAGAGCTCTTCTCCAACGCAATCGCTTCCTTGCCCATCCTCCCAATGTTCTGGCGAGCCCAGGTAAAACGAGCTCTCCCATGATAAAGGTCCTTATTTGGGGTGGCCATTTTTTTTCGATTTCGGATCTTTGGGAGAGGGGTTATCCTTGCACATGTCTAGTTCAGAGAGATCCCAGGTCTGACCAGCCACGAGCGGCATGCACGGGCCGCCTCCGCGCGGGCACCCAAATGGAACCCGAAACTGGCTGGGTTGGGCGAGCAAACGACCAGTTACAAAATGGAGGTGTCCAATCATCAGCCCGAGAACGGTGGGCTCTTTCCTTTGGTTTCCCTTTAAGACCAACAGGGGTACCCCAGAGAACCAGAGACACCCACCTTGAGGCGCAGCTGGAAATTCAAACCAGACAAAGTAGAGGCCAAAAGAGGATGCATGGAGGATGTTGTTTTTGTTTTGGTTTTTAATGAAGTATCCTTTTACATCGGTTAAGGGGTGCGATTGGGCACAATGTTGTTGCCTGGCGCGTCTTCAATAACTAGATCACAGCCACAGGCAAGGTCTGGAATGCGCCTATCATTTCCCTCCTCCTGGTTTGAAAGGCTTCTCGCAAAGGCTTCTCGCAAAGGCTTCTCGGGCCGAAACGCAGTTTTTCCTCTGTCACAGCACGGGAGCGATACCCGTCTGTGGATCGGGAAGGTTCGAGGCAAACTCTGTTTCACAGAGTAACTTGGATTTTTCCGGAGGATCCCCTTCGAACCTCTACCATAGAGTATTTCCTTACTAAAAGGGGAACCACCCTTGACTCGTCTGGTCCCCGGATGAACCCGATGTTGACATTAATAACTTTGGATTAATCCGGAGAAGCGTACTCTTCAGGTGTTTCCACACATGAAAAAAGGTCGTGAACTTCAACACTAGCTGTTCCGAGAACGCCCAACACGTTCTTACCAAAATGATCCCAGGTAAACCACTTCGCCGGCTTGCGGAAATTCGGGGTGGGATTACGGGAAGACCCTGCTAGGCCTTTTTGTAAAGGACTTTCATGGACTGGGGGCTCATCAGAATTATCGAGCGTGGCTAGTTCTTGGGATGCCAAGAAAACGGATATGGCGTGAAAAGGACCCGTGGCAAGTTGGTTTTGTCAAGGTTTGCGGGAAGCTGCGGGGGATCATGTCCCTGCAGAAACATTAAAACAGCGGCGCGAGAGATGATTTTGTCCGCGTATGCATGTGTCAGATGCACAGCACGCTTTGTGATGATGACTATTGGCCATTGTGGTCCAACAAGATGTGGCATCAACTGTGCAGGCAAGACCTGATTCTCCTCCTGCGAGGTTGTGACACCTCTCAGATATATACCCGGGTACGTTGTCAAATATCCCGGGTTTGGCCCAGCAATGCCCCAATGAAGCATTGCCGCACACATGGGTGTGGGTCAAAATTCAGCCACCAGGGGACCGCAGGTTTTGGTCGTGCCCATTTTGGATATCTCTGTTTGCCACACAACCAAGTGGTCCTTTCATGCTGAATCAGTGCCTAAAGACATTGGCTCGGATCGCCCAAGGCTGCCCCACAGGCATGTTCAGACGTCAGATGTTCTACTTGCTGGTGCGATAGGGAATGACCGAGTCCGGGTTGTGGGAAAAGGAACCGTTTTGGGATTCCCTCAACGGAAACCAAATTGGAGATGGATTTTTCTTGGTCATTCCACGTCTCATTCCCTGCCTATGTAAGCTGCAAATGCTTCCAAGGGGGGAAGTCAGTTCTGCCAGGCGCATGGAAACTGGACAGGCGCGGCATGGCTCAACGAATACTGGATGTTTTATCAGGACCTAGTAGGGATTATTCGCCCCAAATGGTTGTTTACAGCCCTTCTGTAATTTTCCCGGATGCTTGGTTGCGCCAACTGGATGGAACTTGTGAGGGCAGCTCCTGGCAATCTACTTCTCAGGTTGGAATTCATTGGAGCGTCTTTGGTAACACGCGTCCAAAACAGGGATTGGGGTTGTCGCTCTTCAGGGGGAAGAGTTTTGATGCATGACACTGTCATTTGGTAGGGGATAGCAACATGCTGTTTGAATGGTGGGGGTGTGGTATTGTTATTCTATGGTATTCTGGTCCTGGATGTTGCTGCTCAGAGCTTTGAGTTGTGCTTGGATGCAGTTTTCCGTGCATGTCGTGAAAACTGACAACAAAGGCTTTTGTGGAACGCCCTTTTGGGTCAAGCTGCAGCTTGATCATGTGATGTCAGTATTTGAGCACAGGAAGCGTGACATACCTTCTCAACTTTGATCAACAACCCCGACTATCCGCATCAACACCTCTCCGGAAATCCCGGCTGGGGTGCACCTTTGTCGAAGGGAATCCCTGAAGCTTCCAAAATTCGAGATTTGGAGGGGGAGGACTGCAGATTGAGTGTGGCCTTCCCTCTCCGAGAGCGTGTCTTGACCCAACAAATCGCAGACACTTCACATGCGAACCGAGGGAGCACATCCAAGTGTTTGAGAGCAAACTCCAATGCCAAGCACCAGATACTTTTCAAATGTAACATGGGTCGCTGCGTAGCAATGTTGTCGCTGCTTTCCCATTGCCATCCCTGCAAAGGGCTTCCTTTCAATTGGGCACATCGGAAAACCACTTCTCCATCGTCTATGTACGGGTTTGTCTCAGAAAAGGTAAGGTTGGAAGCCTTTTGATCCGCTTTCCGATCCGCGTCGGCCAGGGATGTCGGCCTGGGTCTTAGACTTGCGATGTGCTTGGCCAAGGATCTGGCGGAAGCTTTCCATGGCTGAGCCATCCGGTTCCTGAGGCTTAGTAGGCTTCCCAAACGTCCTACGGTTTAGTGCTAGTTTTCAGTCATCCGGCTCCTGAAGCTCTTGGCCTTTTAGTTGGTTGAGTGGCAGTTTCCGTTCAACGCACTAAAAGCCAGCAGGGGATCGGTTTGGACAGCCCAGCCATGTTTTTCTCAGAGGTGCATGCGGAGGCAAGGACCTACCCAGGCTGATCAAGACTTTCGAGGGTTTCTTGAGGGAACCCACCAAATGACTCCACAAGTCTTGAGCATATTTCACATGAACAGAAGGCATGGCAGCTGTTGCAGTGCCTCTGTTTGTTTGTGTGTGTTCAGGGCAGCTCATGCGGTTTCAGGGGCGAGTCAGACTCAGAGGAAGTGAGCGGAATGATAGGAATCCAGACGGTGCTCAATCGGCTCTGCCGTCAGTACTGTTGAGGTATTGTCCGAAGCAGGATCGACACTTGGTATCGAAGTTGTTGACCCAAATGAATTTGAAGAATCAAAGGGCTGCCATACCTATTTGTCGAGATTGTTCCTTACGAAGCTTCATCTACCTGGGCTGTGATTGTGGCCGAATCAAATCCACCGGCGTATCATAAGCAGTGCTTGTACCCTGCCACTGCAGGAGGACTTGATCTACTAGAGGTCACTTCGGGGCGTTCCCCGCTATTGTTTTTTCGTAACCCATTGTCCTAAGCTGTGGGCCGAAGTGAGAGCTTTTGGATTTTTGGTTGGACGGCGCAAGACCTGAGTTCCCGAGGCTTGGCGAGACTCCCGAGACTATGTGCCAGGCGGGGGCGGACGGGGTGAGTTCCTTGGACATAGTCTTGGGTTTTGGGTTGCCATGGTCTTTGACGGAATCCAACTTTCAAGTGCTGCGGTATCATTACCTAAAAGGTGAAAGAGACATGTTGCACAATCATGGCCAATTTCCGCGTCAACCTGCTTTGATGTTCCGGGTAGGCCTTTTTCTCTAACAGCCCTCCCCTGGCAAGATTCGGCATGCGGGATTTTCGCCGAGAGAAGTGGCGAGCTGGATAGCAGAGCCTTTCTGCTGGAGCATCTGGCCGTTTCCAAACTGGACCCATACATGGAGTGGTTTCCGCTTGGTTGCCCTGCGATTCCCTTTGACCAAGCGCATCAAACCGCCTGCCGAACCGCCCACCACGGTGTTTCTCCCCTCGATGTCGGTAGCACTGAGGGCTACAGGTGAGCCTGGAACGTGTGCACAGTGCGGATATTTCTCAAAATCGCCCCGCCTCAAATGGGTTGTGTCCCTTGGGTTTCTCTTTCCACCAAAAAGGAGTCCATCATTTTGAGCCATGCGCGAGTGTTCCCGCCATGTACTGCGCCGTTTCTTTCTGTGGATCGAGTACATTGTTGGTTGGCAATGCATTCCAAGGAAGAGACGGGCACTGGCCCAGTGTACAGTCGATTGTTGCGGCTAGAAGTACTCGATTGATGTCCAATCCGGACGATGCCAGATTTGCTTTGTTGCTTGGGGCTCAAGCGCCAAACTTCAGGCGGTAAGACCAAACAACAAGTCATCCAGCCACGGGCTGCCTGAAGCACCAAGAACAGGATCAGTCCGGCAACGGCAGACCACGTGTTTGTAGATGCTACATGTACAGCGACAGGAGTTGGACCGCAACAACTTTGCTTTCGGGAAACGACATTGGATTCGGATCAGCTTGACGCCCTTGAGTGGAGCCGGGGAAGCCACCGATTGTCAGCCTCACACCCCACAAGAGACAAAGCCACTTAGTTTCAGCTGCTCTAAATTAAGGATTTTTGGGGATGCCTTTCTCCTTCTCTTCCGACTTTGCTCTGGTTCCTCCCCACCCCACCCCACCCCACCCCGCTCGAGTTTCCCCCCCGCCTTTTTTTTCCTTAGAGGCAACCGCGCGTTTTGTGGCCCCCCCCCCCCCCCCCCCCGTGAGGCATGCTGGTGGCGGAGCAGCCAGTGGCCGCTTGCCAGCTCCGCTTTTGGGTCGCTGGGGTGTGGGTCAAACGGGACCCAGTGGCATTGTTTTTGTTGGCTTTCCCTTTGCAGAGCAGCAATTTTTGGGTGGCCTGCAAAAAGCACAAGCTCACTGGGGTAATGATGTTGACCGTTGAATAAAATCAGGGTTCCGCTCACTTCAGGGTGACTTTGCGAATGGCAAAACCATGCGGCTGTCACCAAGCAGCTGCGCAAGGGATTGATGTTTCTTGGCTTTGATCTTCGGGGCGCTTTGGCACTTTTTGAGACCTGACCACTTTTTTGGTGATGTGAAGCATCGCAGGGGATTCTGCAACCCGTACTTCTTGCCGCTTCCTGCAAAGATAGAGCACACCGCGGACTCAGGCAGCTCCCGCAGGAGAAATCCGTGGATGCAGCAACCGGGTTCCCATCAACGGATAGTTTCACATTGGTTGATTGAGGTATTTTGATGAGGGTTTCCATGTGGTTTCCCTGCAATTTCCTCCGCGGCTTCTCTCAATTCAACCTCGCGAACCATCTACATGCCCAGGTCGTGGTGTCCAGCTGGTTGGTGATGACCCTTATGGGGAGCCACGGGATCCAGGTGCGGTGAGGGGGGGGGTGGAGGGGGTGGTGGGGGTGGGGGGGGGGGTGGGGCGGGGGCGCGCGTTTTGGCATGGGAGGGCTGGGGGTTTAGCATCTACGCAAAAGGGGGTAGCTTTGCAGATCAGGGCTAGCGCCTGCATGTACAAATTCTAATTTCGTGATCTAGATCATGCTTCCCTTTGAAGCTGACACCAAGTGCCTGCTTGGTTGCAAGGTACATTTTTTCTTTTAGGGCGAGCTGCGTTTGGTTGGTTGGCTGGCTGGCTGGCTGGCTGGTTGGTTGGCTGGTTGGTTGGTTGGTTGGCTGGCTGGCTGGCTGGCTAGCTGGTTGGGTGGTTGGTTGGGTGGTTGGTTGGTTCTGGCTGGCTGGCTAGCTGGTTGGTCGGTTGGTTGGGTGGTTGGTTGGTTGGCTGGCTGGCTGGCTGTTTGTTTCGTTTGTTTGTTGGGTGGTTGGTTGGTTGGTTGATTGCTTTCTCGGTCGACAGAACTTGAACCACCATGAGGCTCTTCAAAGCCTCCGCTTGCGGACGCCAAAATGCCGGGCTCCGGCACACAACCCGAACATCTCAAATGCGTGATTTATTTGTCGTTTCCGCTTTAAGCCGATCGCAGGGTTTTCTCGACTTCCATGACTCTTGAAAAAGGGTAGACAGTTAAGCGACCGGAAAGAGTATCCTCAAAAACACAACAAGGCGAAGTCTCGCTTTCTTGGGCAGCTCTTGAAGAACTTGCTTGGCATCCTCATGGGACACAGCACAACACAAACTTGGACCGGGCATGTTTGCCTTGGCTGGCCAGCTATCCATGCTCCCAGCTATGCCGAATGCCTTGGATCCATTCACTGGCTTCCACATGTTTTGGTGAACGCGGCCTTCCTTGAAGAAGCGACATGACCATGACATTGTCATTTTGTTTTACAAGGGAAGTGCTGAGAGCCCTTTCCAGTTGTCACCGTCAGCATATTGGTGTCTCTGCTGCTGGTAGGCTTGTCATTCGACCTTCGTCGGACACGCATTGTGTCAGCTCAGGATGGTTCGGACAAGCAGCAGCCTGGGGCCTCAGGCATTCGACGTGTGGCTTCGTTGGTCCTTTGAAAGCGGAAGGAGTCCAGGCTGCTACGGGCGGCTAAGCTTTCATGCGGCGTGGGAGAGTATCTCGCTGCGGGTCCACACCAGCAACATGAAATGGGCTCAGGCGATTTGGCAACGTGGGAGGACGCAAAACTCGCGATGCCTTCAAGTGGGCCGGCAACATGCTGAGCCTCCCTCAAATGAACCCAATCCGTCCGTTTGTGGACACATAGACGCATGCCCGTATAGAGTAGCTGCAGGTGTGCAAGAAGCTTTTTCAAGGCCCCGAACGCGAGTAAGCTCGGAACGCTTCTCTGAAATGCAAGTCTTTGTCATACCAGACGTTGCGCATCTGCCAAACTGTTGAGAACCGAATGCGTTGTTCGCCAGGTTGGCTTTCAGTATACGTTTGATATGGTGAGCACACATCTTCTCACTCCAGCTGGGATCTGCTAAAGCTGTAAAGCTCGCATCCGTGGTCAGGCTCCACTGCGAAGGTTCCTCGGTGCGGCTCATGTTTCCTTGACAATGCGGGCTTGAGGAAAGGCATATCACGCCCAGTGATGCGTACTGCCAAGCACCACAAGTTCGTGAAACAAACAACTTGAACGGTACGGGAGGAGGCTAATGTTGGGCCCGGGGGGGGGGGGGGCCGGCGGCAGCCGTTCAAGCATTGATAATCCGGCTACGCCTCCTGGGGTAGCATGTCGCCGCTAGGCAATTAGCCTGCTAGCTTTAGCTATAGGGGCTGCACCCTGGTCCGTCGTCACTTGGTCGTGATGCGTGGCCTAAATCCGGCACCTCTGCATCACCAGCTCGGGCTTGCGGTTTTGCTTGCCTGTGGGGAACCCTCGCAAAACATCGCGTATATGCAGGGTTTAGGCCATGTGGGTGACATCATCAGGGTCTGGGGTTGGGCCTGGGTGATGCCTCAGCGGGGCTTGGTCTGCATCATCAAGACTTCCTTCCAAAAAGCCTCTCAACCCACTGTTTTTTAGAAGGTATCGGAGGGATATAAGCGAGGCTCATTTTCGCGCATTTTGGCGCCAAGCGCTGCCGGGCATGCCGGCGATGCTGGGTCCTCGCTGTACAAAACGCTGTAAATACCGTCAAAAACTGCTGTGCTGAGCGGTGGGCTGTTGTTCTGTCCGTTTTGCTTTTGCTGTGGCTGGCTCGCGTGCTGCGCAGTGTTTGCTTTTTTCGCGTTGGTTTTCGGGCCTTCTGGCGCGCGCGCGCGACTGGCTTGCGGCTGTTCTTTTTTGGCTGCTGTTTCTGCGGCCTCTGGCGCGCGCGCGCGCGCGACCCCATGTCAGCCTTCTGGCTTGGGTCCCGGCTAGGGCCCAGAAAGCTGGCATCCCCGGCATCATCTGGGGTTGGGGACATGCGTAACCTAACCAGCCATATCATAGCACAGGATACGTTTCTCATACAAAAACATGACATGACATGGTATAACTTCAAAGAGGCGTAGCCGGCTAGAGGCCGCAGGCCCAGAAAATATGCGTAAATCTGCGTGCCCCGCTTTCTTCATGTTTGCTTGGCAGCCTCACATTTTGTTTTGCATAGATTTGCTCGTGCCGTCTTTGCTATGCTTCGTTTGTTCGTATTTGTTCGTCATCACGTGTGGCGGTGTGCGCCCGAGCCCAAGCCATGAAATTCTGCATTGCTTCTAAAATGGTCATGCTACTTGTATTTTGCAGCTAAACACCTCGTTCTTGAAGCACGATGACCAGTATCTTCTGGCTATTTTGTTGGATCGTTGGACTTTAACTTTTGGGAAACAGCTCGGACTTTCCATTGGACTCACAACAAGTTATTCACCTTTTGCAGAGGTGTCAGCAGCAACCACGATATTTGCCTGGAATTTGATTGAGATCGCCTGAGCTAGTCAGGCTCATGTGTTTGTTGAAGGGAAGCAAAAGAAGAACCGTCACCTAACCTGCTTTGGGGCTCCCCCCATTTAAGGAAAGAGGATGCAGTTCTGTTGAGGGTTCTTTACTGTGGATGGGCAAAATCCTGCAACAACAAAGAAACCCTGGAAAGATGATTCCCCTGTAAATATGAACGCAAAATAGTTTTGATGGTTTGAAAATGGTACAGAATATTCCGGCAGCAAACAAGTCTATTGTCAGATTTGTATTGCTCATGTAAACATATAGAAGAGGACGGAAGCAATCTTGCTAAAACTTCTTGTCGGCACTAGCATCACCATGTCCTGGTTGGCCCTGAGCGACGTCTTGATTTGTGACACCCGCGCAGAGAATCTCTGAAGGCATCAGAATAGGTTTGAGGTGCGTGCATGTCAAGCACCTCTTCCGGGTGCCTTTCTCTAGTGAGGCAAGGGTCGGTGGATAGATGTAGCCACCTTTTCAGGAGTCCTCGTGTCAGGTCGGACTCTCGAATCTCTTTTCATCTGGGAAAAACCACCCTTTCCACAGGAAGGCTTTCTGAATGTCAGCTTGATCAAATGGGATTCCGGCCCTTCAGCGGTTGCATTTGCAACTCAAAAGACATCCCTCTCACAATTGGCCTTTTCCGGTCACTTTGGTTGAAGCTGAAGTTGGCACTCAGTCGGGTCCACTCAATAGGAGGATTCGGGATTGATGTTGAGCAGACTACCCATATGAGTCATGTTCAAAACTCCCATACACATACTGTCCTATGGTCATAGTTCCCTTCGTCGGAATCATTCTGCCTCTTTTCAGCCTCCTGACTACCAGGACGACCATCCCTCATCAGAGCAAGTTGCCCGAGCTCCTTAGGTCCCTGGTGGGTTCAAAGCCATCCCTAGGATCCGACAGCTCACCAGCTGCGTGCGCACGGCCGGGGACCCACGCTGGGTGGAGTGAGGCGGTCAGGTCTTGGGCCAATGGGGTTCCACTGACTTCTGGGCTGTTTCGGCATAGATGTTCAAGTCCAAATCGAACCCAACATCCAACTGGGGTTGCTCATCGCTCGATTTTTTACTGGATAGAATATCCTGAAGGAAGAGGAAGCTGAAACCTTGTTTGGAGGGTTCCAAGAGCAGCTTGGAGTGTTGCGTGCGTTGAATGACCGCTTTTGGGGACACAATGAATATTCATATCACTCTGAGACTGACGAAAGCACCAAAGCCTAATTTTTTGGCATGGTGCTCAATAGTTGGCTGCACCTGTGGGACAGTGCCGAACTCCTTTGGTCACCAGGTGACTTCAAGTGTCCTCTCCATGAACCTTCAGGCACCTGTGTTTCATGGGCATCCCATCAAGGCTCGACGTGGAACCCAACTTGAGGTGGTAAGACCACTTCCATCGTTTTTTGCCTCATCGTTGATTGTCAAATCATGGATATCCCTCCCCCCCCCCAATCTCTCCCCCTGCCTGTCAGGGTTTGGGCCCTTGACGTGTAGCTGAAAGAACTCAGTGGGGACCGTGGGAATGAACCCAGGCTTTCCCTTCAAAGGAACCCCCAGATGGTTTACTCGCTTGATCCAGGCGCTGGCAGAGGCCCTGCAGGCAGGTGTTTGTCGAATTGGCGGGGGCTCTGAGATCATGTTGACCCCAGATCAACAAAGCCCTGTGTATTAATATGGGGGTGTCCCTGGTTTAGTGGGGATTCATCACTTTTGGAAGGACCCCCCACATGTATCATACGAGGTTTATTAATCTTTGATCAACATTAAGTCTCCAAATAGACATGATGTTCCTCTGGATGGGGAGCCTGATCCCTAAGAGCAATGGCTTGCTGGATTGAGGTTTCTTGGTATCCTACGTCCATCTGAGGAGTTAGACGCATTCCTTTGGTTTTCCCCTTGATGATGCTTGGATTATCTAATAAGGGGTCCCGGCTGCTTCAGCTGCAGCTGCACCGCACACTTTCTTTCGGGGCCGTCACTCTATTTTGCCAGCGGCGCGATTCCCTCACTGACAATCGCTTCGTTTGACCGGATGGAGACATGGCTGTGCACACCTTGCGTTAGCAGTAGGAATTATGAGGAGCAACTAATTCTGAATATCCCGAGGGCAAATGCGAGCGACAGAACTCAACAGGATCTTTGGTCCAAAAGCCAATGGTATTCCGGTATTCCACTCCGGATCAACCCCATCGCGATCAAAGCGGAGCTTGGCGTGATTTGAGCCAAGTCTCAGTCCGAAACCTCCACCTCGCCATTTCGCCTCTGAGTTTCCTTAGGCCAATGTCTGCTTGCAAAGCGATGTTCACAGAAGCAAAGGAGGCCTTCAATCGCTTGGGTTCATTCAACCGTTTGGCTTTGTATCCAACTAGGGTCGTCTCTGAAACAGAGACGCCATCAATCAACAACTATGCGTTTCTCAAAATAGGGGACCCAACCCCAAGATGTGTCCCCTGTTGTTTTTCTTCTTGAAACTTGTCTCTCTCTCTCTCTCTCTCTCTCCTTAATTGTTTTTTTGGAGGAGGGGGCAGGTGCGCTGTTATGAGAAACCTCCAAAATGTATTCCCCGTGGCTCAAGCCGCGCAAGGTGCCCCGGGGCCATTTGAAGCCCGCCAGGTGTGCCGCTCCTCGCTCCACGTCACGGCCGCGCCGCCGAGTGTTTCAGATCGCGGCCAATGGACTGGGACGTGATGGCGGCCGCAGATGTAGATATGTGCATATATACACATCTGTTAGACCCATTTATACACGCATATATACATATACGTATGTATTATATATATATATAATTATATGTATGTATACATATAACTGGTAGAACGGTGGAACTATGTATATGTATTCCTACATATTCCGCACGGCCAACCCCGATTTGGAGGGCTTGGGGCCGTCATCGAGCCAGTTCAACATCCCGTCGCTTTGTGAAGGGAAATCACGGCCGCTCGTATTTTTGGGTGTTTGCCTACTTGCCTGCAGCTTTTTTTTGATGTGTGGGAGACGTCAGTTTGAGGTGCCTTCGGCTATATCGAAGGGATCCAAAGGCCAGTTGAAGTTGGGGTATGCAGATTTCCTTGAGTTTGAAGGTTCTCGCATTCCCCTATCCACGCAGAAGTTGCGTACTTGGCATCATTTTCACTGGGTACCTGTGGCAAAAACAATGCGTTGTTTGAAGCCGACGGCCGAGCTGGCTGAGGATATGTCCGTCAAAGAGGACGACGGCAGCTTGGTGCAGATCCTGGAGGCCCATTGGGGTTGATCAAATCCGATGAACATGGGGTGGCCATTGGTCGGAAACCACCAACATACGAGTGGACCAAATCACATGGGAGAAGTTACCCATGGTCATTTCGTTGGACGACGGGAATATTTATCAACCTTCAGTTGAGTAGGTTCGTTCAGCACGGTTGATATAATTGGGTACAGCATCTATAAACCTTGACAACCAGGTTAGTAGGTGTCGAGCGTTCAATTGAGAGCTTTGGAGGAGGAGTCCACATTTCCACGGACAAGTTTTGGTTTGGTTCATAGCCTCTGACAGCTGTAAGTCGTGTTGAATCGCTTGAAGCCACGGTCATTTTGTCAGGGGTGCGTTTGTGAAGCTCGGCATCGCCATTGCGGGAGGGGGGGGGTGGAAGCAGCCAGCCTGGTCGCCAGAGGACCACTGGCGCCCCAACTGGCACCGGCATCACCGCTTCTTCCAAGAGGAGGAGGGGGTTGCGGCCCCGGATGGCATCAAAGGGGTGAAGGCACGGAACAGGATCTTCTAGTGGCCGTCTCTTCATCTTGAGTCTTGCCTTCCTGTTCAAAGCCTCGTTTGGAGAGGCACCTGTTCGACAGGAACAGTGGACTTTCGGTTTTCGGTTTGTCAATAGCTTGTTTGTGGCCGATGTGTCTCCGTGTTCTGTCGCCGGTTCTCAGTGGATGGCATGCGACACGTTGCATGCTTTCGGTGAGAACGCCCAGACCGTACCCTGTGTTTTTTTTGCCTTTTTTTGACATTTTACATGTTTAGCCAATTTTGACACTTCACAGGTTCGTTCAAATGATAAGCACACCCGCTCAAGTGACCCCTCTCAGCTCTGCATCCACGCCTGCCAAGTGATAAGCACACCCCCGCAAGTGATCCCGCTCAGCACTGTACCCACGCCTCCAAATTCGGCCACTGCGCCGCGATGGATTGCATATTTGTGGGCGTGGCAATGGCGCCACGCCCAAACAGATAGAAACTTGTTTCAGCAGCTGGGAAAGCTTTGCGAAAACACGAAGTTTCGTTTTCCTGCTTCTTTCGGAAAAAGTGATTTCGCCTAGGCAAAACGCATGTCAGGTCCAAAACGACAACACCGTCGTGGAGGATTTGAGGCATCCGGAACATGTTTTTTGGCAGGCGACGTGCGTTTCGCCTAGGCGAAATCACGTTTTGAGGTTTTCGCGCTGAAAACGCAGGGTCCGTAGCAGGCGTTGTCACCATGTTTTCTGACCGCCTTCCGTTGTGTTCGTGAGACTGAAGGTTCCTATTTTGACCGTAGCTGATGTCAATCGGTTGATGTGGTTGATGCCGTTGCCGCCGTTGATGGCTTGAAGGTGTTTTGTGTGAGGCGCACAATCGCTTCTTCTTTGGATGCTGGGGAAGTTTTTTGGGCCATGGAGAGTCAGACAAATTGCATGGAACTTGCGGACTGATCCTTGATTGCTATCGGGTTGGATCTTTAGACCTTAACTTTTTGGGAAATCAAGGGGGTTCCCTGTCAACTTACAAACAGTTATTCACCAGCAAGGATAAAAATTGACTCATGTGTCCCATCCAAGTGGCTCTTCATGGATGGGCTTGCCATAGGTTGTATGGCGTTGTGCCCTTTTGAGGGATCCCCTGTTGTTTTTGTTTCCTGTCAACCCAGGATTAATACACCCTATTTATGAATAGAGGCTGGAACGCCTGGATGAATATGGGGGGGGGTGTCCCTGGTTTTAGTGGGGGTTCATCACTTGTAGAGGGGAATCACCCCAAGATCAATAAGCAGGGGTGTATTCATCCGGGGTCAACAGAAAAGGGAAGTCAAAAGGAAACCTAAAATTTAGGGGTTACCCTATTTGGAAACAAACCCATGCAACTCACAAGCTCCACAAGGGCTCCCTCTGCTTTTCCTTAGACCATCACTTTACCAAGGCCAGCTCTGTGGCAATTCAAAGGGGATGCGTCTCAACAATTGACACAACAAAGGCGAAAAAGGTTGCCCCGGTATGGAATAAAAGCAATAACTTTGTTCCAGTTGATGAGTTGTTGGTTTGTAGCAGCGAACCGCCTGCAATACAAACAAAGCCATAGGTGGCATCCCAGTCTTCGAAGCTCTGCCTGATCTTTTAAGATATCTCAAGGGGATCCAGATGCCCTGGTTGCGTTCCCGATTGCAAGGAGCCAAGACGGCTCCCCCGTATTGGATGACCTGCTTGGAGTGCTTATATGCCTCTTTCGTCTTTTGCCCTGTAGCTGCCATAAGGTGCCCTTTGTCAATTGCCATCCTTTGAACTATCTAGGAACAGATGTGTAGAGCTGTAAAGGGAATCCATCATCCTGTATACAAGGAGCACCCTTGCACACTATGTACCAATGTTTATGGGATCAACCCGGCCAGATTCTTGCTTTAGCCTGGGTATAGCGAACTGTTCCCGTACGATCTGTCCCCCCTGACAGGAAACTCTGTAGGAGGTTTGCCAACTACCCACCTAACCAGGAGTGTCCTGTCAACTTTCCTGCAGCTAGTTCTAAAGGGTCGTGGGAAGCCACCCAAAAGCTTACACCTAAGTTCCAAACCACCAATTAGAGGGAAGCTGATCATCTTGTTTTAGTGAGACTGCCCTCAGCATCCCGATCCGTTCTTCCATTTGAATCGCCGAGTCCTCGAAAGCGGTGCAGCTCATGCGTCGAGCGCGGGGCCAAACTGGGGCAGAGTCCTTGTTGGACGACCTTGTCGCCTGCATAGCACTGCCTAGTGTCGGTTTCCCTTGGAGGTATGCCAACCTCCGAAAACAGGTGTTCAAGGGACGATTGGGGCCTTGAAGGCAAGACACAATTTTTGATTGGGAATGGGGAGACACGTTTTGCATGGCTTTTGAAGGGAGACCAAAATGAAAGATACCGCCAGGGAGCGGTTGTGGATGGTAGCCAGACGCATGTTCTCCTGTGTGTTTTTATGTATATGTGGGTTTTGTATGGCTGCCACCGGCCCAGTCTGGGCCATTTATGTTGGGAAATGCACACTGCACCAGCCTGAAGGATTTTTAGGTCAATTTTTCCCCCTTCTCACATAGTTTGGACTATCATGCCTTGGATTGTCACATGTCACCAGGTGATCGATTTGGACAATGCGTTTTGCGGCCACAGTCAGTTCTTCTTGCAGAGCAGCACTTTGGGAGATTTAACACCCGGTGTGACCAGTCTGAAGGGGTACACGCCGAGTCTAGTTGTGGACGGAAAAGCAATGGCTTCCCTGCGCAGTCAGCCTGCGATGTTCACAAGGAAAACCCGTCCTTGTTCTTGAGCGCATCCCTGGTTGCAATCTACTTGGGGGGGGTAATCGCAATTACTCAAGCAGACTCAAGCTTAGTATTTGTCCTGCTTAAGTATTTACAAGTCTATTCAGAGGACCATGATGCTGATGTGTTTGAAGGGCCTTTCTTAATCTACTGAGTTGGGAGGTAGGCTGACAGGCAGATGGCTATCAGATATTGGCGGAAGCAGTCGTTGTCGGCCCTTGTGGTTTCCATCGGCAAATCAGTTGAAGCACAAAGCAATCAGATGAGTTTTTGCAGGTTGAGAATTAGAGACACTAATTGACATTTGTTTGTCTTCACGCAATGAAACCACGCCTTCCTTCGAACCGTTTTCAAGCAAATCGCATGGTGGCGACTCGCGCTTACCGAAAATAATGTCTGAGGGTGTATTGAAGCGGCGACCTGTCAGACTGCGTGTTGGAGGGATGGCTCTCAGCAGGGGCAGAATGACCCATTTGCTTCGTGATGCCAACAAATATGTCCGTATCAGTCCAATCTTTTGCCCGGGGATCTTCCCGCTTTCCAATCATGGAAGTGGCACATTTTGGGACTTTCCCAAACCGTCCAATCGTCAGCTTCTATGACTGGAGGGTTTGAAAGACCATCATCCTTGTGACAGGGCCCCCCCCGTTGTTCATGATTTATGGCTTGGTTTGATAGGCAGGCATGAGAAATGGAATGACCCCAAGAAAAGCAATCCATCTGAGTTGGTTTCTCTGGGAAACCTCTTCCGGGGCATTTCTATCGCAGCAAGACGGAAGCAGGGCGTCCGGTCCAGGCGACCGCCCAGGGCGACGCCTTCCAGCGCATGAACTTCACACGGGTCAAGCGCGGAGCCCCGATAATTGCGGAGGTCGGCTCGCTGGAAAACGGGCGGGCAAACTCGGAGCTTGGAGCAACCCAAGGGTCGGAAAACGGGAGGGAAGGGGTGCAAAAGAACGGCTGGGAGGGTTGGCAAAACAGAAAACGGGAGGGAAGGGGAAAAAGAATGGCTTGGAGGGTGGACAAAAAAAAGGCAGCCCGAAAACAACAAGCCCAACGTCGGGCGACTGAAACACATCCTGGGAAGACTGGGCGAGCTGCACGCCAAAGCCGGGAAGCTGGATGAGTGAACAGGATACCATGGAGGCCTAAGCTAAGGTCAACCGCGCTCAGAAATGGCAAGGAGCTTCTTAAGCCATACTGGATACCCTTGGGAAGCTCATTGGGCAATCTTAGGTCTTTCCCACGAAAAGTTTTCTTGTCAGTTGATGAGCCCAACTTGATGATGTGACACAAGAGGGCCGGCGCGAGACCCGCAATGCAGAAGAGACACCCAATCAGGAAACCTGCAAAGCCCCGCCAAACTGGCGGTTTACTCTCCCCTCCCCAAACCCCCACTAACTTGTTTCCCCCCAACTACCTTCGTTTCCATGTAGGGAATCCTTAAGGGGGTGGTCCAAGGGCCCTAAGCCTCCCGAAGGAACCCGAGGGAACCCGAAAGAACCCTCCACCCCCCTACCTCCAGATGGGATTCCACCCATATGGTCGCTCAACTGATCACGAAACTTGCTGGTTCGATAGGCAGGGCATGAGAATTGGAATGACCTCCATGAACCGTCCTATGTTCCAGTTCATTTCTAACACCCGGACTTGGTCGTTCCCTGCCTATCGCACCGGTATGGGTCAAAATTCAACCACTAGGAATTGGATCGCAGGTTAAATCGTCCATGCTTCAATTTACTGATCGGGAACCCATTTTGGGGTTACCAACTATTTTTGACAACCACAGCCATGGGTGGTTCCCTTTGCGGCTTCCTTTGCTTGCTGGTGCGATAGGTAGGGAATGAGAAATGGAATGAACCGTTTTGGGATTCCCGAATAAAGGAAACCAAATCGGATGGATGGGTAGTCATTATACCCAGGGCTTCAAATGGCGGAGGTGATTGGTGGGCTTGGCATGAAACAGCTGTATATGTTGATTCTGTGCAGATTGCGAGCAATTTTTGTTTTAAGTGTTCCATTTTTCAGGAAGTCCACATTCATTCAGGTTTTCCTAATCTTATGAGAATTATTCCACTCATGCTCTGAGTCTATTGGGAGACCATTTTGTTTTTACGTGTTCATTTTTTTCGGAATTCCAAGCTCGAAACTTCTTATGATCATTCGAATTCTCTGAGGGCAAAATGGCGAGCCCCGCGTTTCGGAGCTTTGGCTCCGCTCCGGCGCCTTCGGCTCCGATCTGCAGGGCCACCTACGAGGTGCGGATCTTCCCCGAGATGCGGGCGCCGGGCTCATGAGAAGCGCGGGGAGATGCGGCGAGAAGATGGGTGGCTCGTCTTCCTTTTTTTGAGGGAGCCCGGTGTTTAATTGTTTTTTTGAGGGGGGTCTTGCAAAAGCAAGCCAACAAGAAATCAACCATTTTTGTTGGGTGTCCCCCTCTATTTTGAGACAGAGATCACAGGTCCAAGGCAACCACCCTGGCGACTCTTTCGTTTGTTGGCCTGGAATTGCGCTTGCGCTGGCGCAATCGGGCCGTTCCAACGCCTATGGCCTTGAGCCTGCTTTGATCTGAGCTGACAGTAGATTTTCTGTTGGTTTGAGGGAGGACATCGGAAAACCGCGCAAAGGATCCCAAAAAGGGAGACCACCCAACTTTCCGGTGGGCCTTTGGTGGCGGAAACGAGTCATTCCGTCCTTTGCTCTCATCTTGGTGCGTAACTTTCGCAAAGAGGAGGCCCCTCGTTTGCTGGGATGTCACCCGGGTCGTTTGAGTCTTGTGAGCGAGTCGGTCCGTTTTTGGGTTTCCGGGAAGCACCAACCACAAGGTTCCGATAGCCACCGCACGCCAAAGGTGGCGTCCAAAGAGGTGGTCCAGAGGATTGACAGGCTGCAGATCTTTAGCAGGCCGGGACAAGATGCTGGTGCGATAGGTAGGGAATGTTGGAATGAACCGGAAGGGGGTCCCCTGAAAGAAAACCACCAGTTGGAAGACCTCATAGCCCCTCAAAATATAAACTAAGTCGATTTCCTATGGAACAGTCTTGTAGATTTACCCTGAGGCTGCCCTCGCCAACCGTGTCCCTGCATTTCGCGCACCCAGTTTGTACCCATGGAGATCTGCCGCCCATTTTGTGCAGATGCTGGAGACCGTTTGCGTTATAAGGGGCCTATTCAAGCTACTCATGTCTTTCTTGATTTGCAACCATCAGTAAAGAAGGCACGAGTCAGGGAATCAAGCCGCAAGGATTCAAAACCAATTCGGACTTTGGAGCAGCAGGTGTGGTTCTTGCGGCTTGCTGCCCTTTGCACCTTGGGGGAGCCAACAGTGTGTGTCAAAACAGGCTTTGGATCTCCATTTTGGGTGATGCGTTTGGCCCAAAGGAGGCCAAGTCCCGGCAGGTTTGCCGACCTGAACCACGTGTTGGTCCGGAGCCTTATCCATCGTCCGGTGGCCCAAGTTGCGGGTGGGTCTTTCTTGAGAGTGTTGTTCTGGATGGGTTTAATGGGAAGCCCAAAGGACATACATATACCATTTTTGGGTGTTCCCGTGTTTTGAGAGAATGTGCAATCATGAGTCCTGAAGAAAGATTTGGATCCCCAAGTAGGGTACCTACATCAGGGTGAGCAGGTTAGCTTGCCAGAAAATAAGCAGATGGTCCGACGGTCCTACAAGTTTGCATAGTGGAAGGTTGCAGGAAAACATCTTAGGATGGTTTGTTGACATGTGTGCCCGCCGCGATTGAGGAGATTGATAGCAGGTCTGTTTTCACTTGAAGAGGTGAAAGGGAGTTTTTGAACCTAGGAAGGCCACTTCGAAGGGAAACTGCGCCCACCCATTCCCTCGATCTGCCCTGGGAAGACCGCACTACCAGGCTGGCCATTGTGGATCAAGCGCGTTTCTTCGAACAAATCCAGTTTGCTTCCACCAGACCCTGGGGCCCTTAAGGGTAGCCGGCAAGCAAGTTGTTTGAGAACATGGGGGGTGTCTCAAACTAGTGGACTCCCTTTGCGGTTTAGGGCAACCAAAAGGAAGCTAAATGCCATGTCCCATGCTGTCTAGGTGCCTCAGTTGGTGCTTTTTTGGGGGAGGGTTCCCCTACTAAAATAGACTACAGAAAAATGCTGATACCCTTAGTCCAACCTCTCTATTGAAGGACCTAGGTGTGACTCCATGTTCAAACGGGGTTGGCCCCCGCGCCCTCAGTCGAAGCCTCCGACCTGCGCGCCAGGCGCCCATGCGAAGCCTGCAGAGGGGGCCCGGGCTCCAGGGTCGCGCATCGATCGGCACCAGTTGGGATTGGTGGTCTATCACGGTAATGTTAACCCCGGAGTAATAAACCCCTGGTTGATTAATAGGGGGTGGGGATTTATCACTTTTGGAGGGAACACCCCCCTAATAATGGGACGAGTTTATTAATCCTGGGTCAACATTACACGGTATCATCTCATCTCAAACTGGTGCAGGATTTGTCCGTCCAGAGTAGGGGTCATGAGATTTCCAACATTGCAGTTGCGTGAGCAGATCAGAGACCGGACAACTGCAGGGCTTGAGCGCTGAAAAACCCACATCTAGTCCAAAGTATCAGTCATAGGCGCCTTTCGCCCACGAGGGAAAGCTGGGCCTCTTCTCTCTTCCTGTCTAGACGTTGGTTGCCGAATCTTTGTGGAAGTTAAAGATGGCAACCCTTTGGCTCACCCCCAATTAAAGTAATGGTGAACCAAATTTATATAGATGAACCTGCCTAGGTAAAACAATGGCGGTTGTAAACAGTGTTTTCGTGGTTTGAACCTCCGTCGGCAAGAAGACTTGCGCGTGACTGTGGGAGACTAAACTCATCCTGTCTCATTGAACGCCTATGGATGTCTACCTTTGTTGAGGGTACCCTTTGCAGGTTGGTTTAAAGGGAAACCCACAGGGAAACCACAATTTGTTGGGTGCTCCTATTTCGACACAGATCCATTTGGAGGACCAAAGATGGCAAGCATGAGTCCAATGAAGTATGAGGCCAATGTGCAGTGGCACAGACACGTCAAAACCGTTGGTCGGCTGTACGGCAATGTTTGAAGCAACGCGAACCTTCTGTGACCAGATGACCTGGTGGACCATCACTAAGTCACCCAGTAGTGCCCTTTTACCCTTTTTTGGGGGAGGGTGCCCCCGCGAACATAGACTATGGAAAAAAGGGTACCCTTATTCTAACCTCTCTACTGGAGGACCTAGATCCAATTGGGAAGATTGAGCACACGAAAGTGGGCTGGACGGGTCAAATTGAGCCTCCCAAGACCCTTGTTAGTCGAAACCGCAGTCTTGAAATATAATAGCAATGCTGGTACAAACAAACAATGCCCACTTCTCTGGCCGAAAAGGTGATGTAATCGAAACCGGGGAAACTTACTGGTGCTCAGGGAATGAGAAATGGAAGGACCCCCACACTTTTGGGAGCGCCATGAGCTCGCGGGTTTGCGTTGCCCGGCGGCCGCTGGATTCTCTCTTCAGGTCATGCTGGATGACGTAGGCACGGGCCATGAAGCTTGGTTCGACATTGAGCGGGGACTCGTTAGCCATCGAATGGGTGTACCAAGCTACCCCCTTTATCAGTTTTCAGTATGGTTTATGCTGGTTTGCGAGGGTTTGTTTGCCTTGTTATACTGTTATTTACTGTTATAAATTCCAGAGGGCAGGTGGCAGCGCTTGCCAATTGATCACCAGAGTGTTTAGTCAGCCAAGTTTTGGTGGCGAATTGAAACACTCGCTTTTTGGTGAACCTCGGAGCCATTCTGATTCGGGTCTGTGCTTTTCTTTGGTGATGTACCCTTTCCAGCTTGTTTCAAAGGGACACGACATTTCGAGCGCCACTTCTGGGGGGTCCAACTCCGGCACGGCATGCCTTCTGCCGGAGCGCAAGTTCTCCGAGTCCGGAGAGCGTCCGTCACAAAGTTGGCAAGTTGGGCTCTGGTCCATGGAACCCACCAGAAGCTCCAAAAATCGTCTTCCAGGAGGTTCCCCAGACACGTTTCATGTGGATGGGAGGGTACACATTTTGACATCCGTGATTCGTTCCACCAGATTTCGCATTCTTGACGTGAGGTTTCGTTAGCGCGAAACCCATGCCGGCAAGGCTGAACGGCAACGATTCTTACTTCCGTTTGCGAAAGACTATTGTGCTTTTCCTTTTCGGTTTGAAAGATAACCTATCACCACTGGACATAATTGTTTTTGCAGGGGGCTTGAGTTGAGCAAATGGAAGTTTAGATTTCGGACAGCTAGCACACTTGACAAACAGCAGCTGCCCCGCGCATTCCCATGTCCGGGCAAACCCCAGAGGAGCTTCACAGATTTGGCAACTCCATGTTGAACTGGAAAAACTGCCAGACCCACAGGAGGCATTGGAACTATATGACTAATTAAAGAAACCAGTGGGGCCAAGCAAAGCAATGGAAAGCAAGTAGTCAAGCAGAAGCCACGTTAATGCTCTCCAAAAAAGGACGCGGCACCTTTATGGACCGGGAGTTTCTGTGGTTTGCTTTGGCTTCGTAATTTCGTAGCCCCTGGAATCGCCCTTTTGGCCAGGCTACGGACGGCGGGAGGTGAAGCCGCGGCAGATTTTGCCGGCGGCGCAGGCGCGGGAATGTCCTGCGAAACCGCCTGGCTGGTCGTAAAACGGTGTGACCGAATCGCGGAGAGACGCTTGTTTTGGACACATTTTTTTCCCCAACAGCTGAAAGCCGAGGGTCTCAGGTTTGGGGGTGGTTTGTGGTTCCGGTTGGTCTGGTGCAGGCCAGGTGTCAGGTTCACAGGAAGGGCCTAAGTTTATGCATGGTCTGGTTTGTGGTCCCTTCCGTATCTGCAGAACCCACACGGGCGTGTTGCTGTTGGGGATATCGCCTGAGCTTATTTTCCATTGAACCTTAACGACCTTTTGCTCAGAGGGGACGAAACAGTTCTGGCCCCAGTCGGTAGGTGGTTTATCGCATGATTTTGTCACTCCAGAAAACTAAGCGAACAAACCGCATCCGACAACACCCTGGCAACTTGCTGCACGTGAGCAGCTTTCTCTTCTTCCTCCACTTGCAGTATTTGGGGCAACCCACCTGAGATGGACGCTGACTGAACCTTGAAGAGGGTCCAGAGAGCTTGGGTTTCATGGCTTGTGGGAGGGTGCTCTCCTGAATTCCCCATGAAAGCAGCAGCGTTTTGAGAGGAATATCCTTTCCGGACCCGTGTTCGTGGTTTCAGATTCAATTGCAGGGGAGCAACTCCAATCGGATTGCTCCGGGCATGATTCAGTCATGGTCTGCGATGAGCTCTCGAATCCCGGATGCCTATGCCAGTTGGCCGATTGCATGGAAGAGGGCCTTTTGCAGGATGCGCGGGAGGTGCGGCTGCGAGTAGGGTGGTGGGGTGGTGGGGTGGTGGGGTGGTGGGGTGGTGTGTTGGTGGTAGCTGGACAAATTATAAGAAGCTCGCCTTCGACAAAAACTCCCATGATGAAGTTTGCTTGGGGATTCCTTTTTTCAGGCAAACAGATTGGCGCCCGTTGTTTCCAATAAACGAAAGGGACCCGGGTCTCAAAATAACGTAAGCACTACTAATCCTGGCAGGGAAGCTTGTCCTTGTTGTTTGCTGCTCAGATGGTAGGCATCGCATGTTCAGGTTGCTACTGTTCTGGGTTGGTTTTTTGCACCAGCGGGAACCGTCCGCCGGAGCCGAAGACCAGCGACAGTTGGCAAACAAAAATGCAACCTCACCAGTTGGGGGTTGCATTCCTTTCGTGGGGCGTCCCTTGTTTCTGGGTGAGTTTGACATTCCCCGGATAGCTTTCCTGAGAACACGGGGCCTGACGCTTTTTCCGGCAGCTCCTTCATCCCAAACGCGTTTGGCCCGTGCATTTCTTAATAACTCCAATGGCACAGGCGCCTTGTGCCCATCTGAAGGTAGGTTCAAGTCTTGAAGACGGCATGGCCAACTCTTCCTTCGCCAGTGAAGCGTGCGGTCTTCGCAAGCTTTAGCAGGCGCACCAGTACGTCATCGCGCTATGCTGCGTCATGGCGCAGCACTCGATGACCAGAAAAGGGTTGAACCCATTTTTGAAGGAGTCCCTTTTTTTATGTAGAGACAATACGCGACAAAGCGGTTTTTGTAGAAGGACCTGTTGGTTTTGCAGTTCTTCATCTCCAGCCAACACCAACAAATCTTGACCTGTGTCCGCACCGAGTGCTGAACCAGCCGGGTTTTCCCCGGGAACTTGTTGGCCGACGAAGAACACCCCGCTCCCGGTGAGGTGCTCTTCATCACCTGCGCGGGTTCCGCCATCTTCTCCCTGAAGAACCCCTCGGTGGTGCCTTTTTTTTTGGGTGGGGGGGGGGCGCGGGCGGCGGGGTTTTGGTGATCGTTTTCCCCAAAATAGCTCGGCCCGGGGTAGTTTGGGGCAGCTTTCGGAGGGTTCCAGGGGTGTCCGGGGCTGTTGGGGATGCCACCTGTTTTTTTCTCCTTTTTTTTATTCTCGGTTTTGGAACGAAACTGGTCGAGAGCAGAAGGTTTGTTCGCTAGGCCTGCTGAAGCTTGCAGATTGGTGATTATAGGAGCTGAGACTTTTTGCCAAATGGGTGTGTCTGTTTTTTTAAGTGTTTTTTAGGGGCCGCCAAATATGTTGTTTTTTCTGTTGGTTTCCCACTAAAGCCACACAAACAGGGTACTCTCAAAAAAGCCACACCCAAATGGCTTCATGCCTTATGTCACCGTGTTGCAACACCAGACCGCTTCACAGAGTAAGACACTATTGGACATGGGAAGGAAGGTGGCGGGGGAGGAGCATCTTCCGCCCAAGCGGACGCCATGTCAAGGGCTTCGAACTCTTTGGACGCTTTGAGCCTGTTGAACCTGGATGAGAACCAGCCATGGAGGTCGCTTGCCAACTGCCGTTTCAGGGCGCTCTAAAAATATGGTGCAATGAAGTACCTTTAAATGCCAGTGTGTCAACGCCAGTGTCCTGGCCTTGAAGGAACATTTGTTTCCTAGTGTTCGGTTCTCTCGGACTTGCGTGCTAGCTTTGTGGTTATCTTTTTGGTAGAAGGGTTTGATATGGTTTGACTTACCCTCCCTGACAGGGGCCCGGTCCTTTTAGAAGGAACATGGTCCAAATCAGGACCGATTCCCCAAACCGTCAGGTTCCGTGTGAATTGGTGGGAGGGTGGGTGGGCTTGACTGCGCGCGCGAGCGTTTCAGGTGCCGAGTCGCACCAACCCCTTGCTGGCGCGCTGAGTCGGGCGAGTCCGAGTGCGGCGACGCCGGGAATGGCGCCGGGAATCGGGAGGAACCCAAAGACCCACCGGACATTCAGCCCCCCAGGTGTTTTGTTTACTGAGATACTGAGAGGATTGATTTGGGAGATCCAAAGCCCAACAGGGACTAAGCCGAATCCATTACCTCTTGAAGTCATGGAACATTGGAGTCTCTCGCAGGGGCCACTTGCAAGGCAAGGCGGATCCATATATCGAGAACGTGCGGTTTCCACGGCTTGACGAAAAGAGGAGTTTCTGCAGAGCTGTCGGATTGAAATTTTGATCCATCAGAACTTTATTAGCAAACAACATACGCCTTCCCGTATGGTATGGAATGGGTCTGACACTCCATCCCTGCCCAATTCTGTGAGGGGACGGGCGGGTGCCATGGCTAGTCTTAGAATGTCTTTTGGATGTGAGCCATTCACAACGTGATAGAGCCAATGAATGGAACTGATTTAAAATGAAAACGTTTCGGAGTCTGTCAGAGCGTGCAATGTTTCAATTTGATGTCAGGTCTCCCTGCTTTCTGTGGGGTACCTCAAAAACAGAAACCCACGTATGAGCCTTGCGCTGTCGCCATTTGGCTCAGCCCAGCAGAAAAGAGGAGGGGCGCTCCCTCCCAACCTCCAGGTGGGGTCGCTTAGCGGCCGAAATGGGCAGTCGCAGTTTCCACGGGTTTGTTGGGTTCCCCAAATGGAGGTCTCAATGCGGGCCAACACATTCAAGTCATGTGGCTTGTAAGCATCCATGGCTAAGCATCCATGGCTAGGATGTGAGACCTGTCACTCAAATCCACTGAGACTGAGATGGATTCCGGCCATCCCGTCTCCCGGTGAAAGCGTATCACGTGCGGTCTGAATGATTCCTGCACGCCACGAGGCGAAGTTGTCATTGGCCGGTGCCATTCATTTTTTCCAAACTAGGCTTCCATTTGCTTGGAAATGGTCTTTAGTTTCCCCTGCGTCGGTTTTAAATGGAATTTATCACTACTGGACATATTTTTAGTTTTCCCAGTGGACTTCAGCAAATGGAAGTAGACATCGACCGAGCAGCCGAGGCGAGAAATGGGTCGCCCGTGCCTCAGCTTTGGCCATTCCTTCCCGTGCCCTGGGCGCTTGGCCAAGTCAGACCTCTATTCCGATGACTCGTTTGGTTTTAGGCTTTGGACCCCCGAAAGTGGCGCAACGGTTTTCCTTTTTGCTTCCCTTCAAACCCACCAAAAGAAGGGGGAACCTCCAAGACAGCCCGACATTTTTTCCCCGGCACCGTTTTGTGCAGTTGAGACAATGGTTGGCTTAGTGTACGTGTTGCTCATTTTTGGCAGGCTTGGTTGCTTTGGGGCCAAGCTTGGGGTTCTAGGGCTGGGTTGTTTTTCGTTGGTTTATGGGCTCAGGATTGGTGTTGGGGGGGTTGAGTTTCGAGCTGGGGGTTGTTTACGGTGGTTCAGGGCCATGACTTAGGGTGGGCGAAGCGTTGCTGATGGCTTGATCTGAGTTCGATGTAGGCTGGGGGCTGCCGAATTATCCAGCCACGCCCAAGATGACCGGAAGAGCGGAATGCGAGCAAAGGGTCGGCGCTATGGGATGGCATCGTAGCTCGTGTGGATGAACGAAATGCCGCACCTAAGAAGCCCTGGAGTGATGCGTCCCTGCTACTAGCGAACGTTATGGTTTCAACCCTGGTTTCTTAGGTGGTGTGAGATGCACTTTGTCCATCAGTATGTCGAGGCAAAGCACCCGGTAAATTATTTCCAGATGGGTGGAATCCAACAGCTACTGGTACCGCCGTGGCATCGTAAGCGTAGATGAGTGGAGGGCAAGGTTTGCAGTATTGGACGCCCCAGACTCAATACCTAATGAGTACCTGGGTTGTGTTCTGGGGGTTTGTGAAGCAACTGCTTATTTTTGTGAAACAACACAACCTCAGCTCATGAAGGATTGCAACCCAAGGGCATCCTTCCATTTTGCGAGGCCATTCCTTCGTGAAACTAGGGTTCTTGTTGGAGGCAGTGATCCATTCAACAGGCCGCCCGTCCGTTGCCAACATGGCTTGACTCTTCCACAAATCGTGTCTGTCAATATTCCCAATAGTCTGTGGTCTATTTGGGAGGGATATTCAGGAACTCACTAAACTTTATTATCATGTGCGTTTGGGACAGCCGCATATTTTGAGCGCGACCACATGAGGCATGTATGGCAAGGGCAAGGGTATCGCTGGAGCCTCAGAGCTTTGCTAAAACGTCGGCACTGGAACTGCTTAACATGTGTCACATGAGAGGTTTCAATCCTCACCATGTGGGGGCTGTACCTGCAGTACAGTGCCAAAGTACCATGCTTCTTCGCCGAAACTGATGTTGCGGCTGGTGACGTTCCCTTGTCAAGCAGGCCCAGATTTGCAACTTGTTACAGCGAGAAGCTTTGCCACAGCTGGAAGCTTGGAATTTGGGGTCTTTGCGCAACAAGCTCAGAGCATCCAGGAGGGTTCCGAAAGGGTTCCAGGGCAGGTTTCCTTCGACAGGTGCTATTGATGGGTCCAGTTTTGACACTCGCATCAAGGAGTGCTATGTCCAAAACTCTGAGTTGCAGGGCCCTCTTTGACTCATCCCTTTAAGCCTTTGGCAACAGATTCAGAGGGTGCATCACGGAATCTCGGCAGATCGCGACGTAGGTTTCGACGTCACCCAGGAAGGTTCCAGTCTCCAGGTCTTAGAGGTCTGTGAATGAAACTTTGGTCAATCCGACTGGCAACTCAGCATCGACCACCCGCGATAAACAAGTCGGAATACCGAGCTGTTAAGAACTTCTCTATAGAAGCTTACCCTCCACTTACCTAGCTGCTGGCAAATGACTGGTGGACAAGCCCCATGAAGACTTCCAGAACCGGGTTCCCAATTCCGAATCCAAGCGGAGCTTGGTCGAGCTCCTCATTTTTGTCATACCTTCAACAGGTGACCCCTTGGCGTTGACAGGTAGGGTCATCCCTTTAGAGATTGTATATCAGACCCTCGGGGCGATTCCCCATTCCTTTCAACCATCGTTCTTTTAACAAACGGCCCTTTTGCAACTTGGCTCAAAAAGTGTTGTTTTTCTAGAAAGGATCCCTAGGTGGTGCAGGATGTCGTCCATCCACAGTATGGGGGAACTGCAACTGAGTTTCTCATTTCTCACCGCTGCGAGCCAGAAGTTCCCAGCCAATGTGTAGCCTGGGCTGACACGGTTTGTACTTCAGTTCACTGGCAAACCACACCCCTTGTGCACCTACATACTTGATATATACATATAATATTATATATATATATATATCTATACACATGGATACACTTGTTATATATACGATTTATGTGGGGATGTATATGTATAATCTCTATATATATATACATACATACATACATGGATACAATCATGGTGTGTATTTATGTATATATATATATGTATGGGTTATTTTCCTTGGAATTATTTTCCGAGTTGATTTTCACGCAAGAGGCACAGTCCTCTGATTCTGGATGAATGACCAGTCGCTGACAGCTTTTCCCAGTTCCAGACCCCCGAAGGCCAAGCATCTACTCCGAAATTCGCATACCGCCAAAACATGGGCGTTTTCTCCCCAAGGGAGGCTCTTCTTTGATGGTTTTTGGGGTTGCTTTGGAGCTTCCAAACTTCAGGTAAGCCCTGATTGGTTTGGATTGGTGGTTTCGATTTGGATTTGAAGCCCTGGCTTTTGTAGCGGGTATATGGTTTCACCACCCCAGAACACCAAACCACCGATTCGGCTCCAGACCAATCAAGGGTAAGATGGTCTTCGATAGGAACTCTGGTTCTAGGGAACTTACAACCATGGCTTTGGTGGGTTACAACCAGGTTCACCACTTGGCTGTCTCCCAGACCGAAGTGGGACCACAAGTAGGACCGCAGGGTTTAGTCCTTGGCTCCATGTACCAGGACAACCCATTTTGGGTACCCATTTTGGACCCCCAGAGCATCTAAGTGGGGTGACTCCAAGCTTTCGGTTCTCTCCGCGAGGCCTCTTCGGCGATGCCCTACAAGCGAGCGCCGCCCTCCTGGCTGAAGATGAAGCCGGAGGACACGGAGAGAGAGACCAGCGTCCGGGTGGGCGGCGAATTCCAAGCAGAAAGAAGCCAAATCCTTGGCGACTCCCAGCTCTCCGGTCCCTCAGCCTTTTTTTTTATAGTGGTGTTGCCGAATCTAACCCACCAACAGTTAGTCACTTTTAGCCGGGGATACGCCTACACGGATGGCACTTTTGGCTTTATTGAGTTGTCCTAAAGGAATTATCCCATTTACTTAAGAATACTGTATATCTTCCCCTGTTGGTTTAAATGGAATCCATCATTGCTGGAGGTTTTTTCCAGGGGACTTAACAACTGGAGGAAATTTCAATAGACTTTTTCCCTCGCCGGGGGTTCTTGAGGCTGCCTTCGTTCAAAGGGAAGCGAGGGAATGGGCGGGAAAAGTGGAAGGGAAACACAGGGGGCAGGCGGTGTGGATGGACGAAATCCAGGCCAGACACCAGTTAGATGGTTTGTCAACCAGTATTCAGCGCTTTCAGTGGACTTGGTTCAGTGCAACAGATGTGCCAAGTTCGAGTCATCAAGCCTCAAGCAGTCAACCAGCAAGCGGTCAGCCAAAGCGCAGGATTGCACCGAGCACATCTGCAAGCTCGCCAAGAAGGGGCGTCTCGGCATCACATCTGTGCGGTTCTCTGGTAGACGCGGTGCATCTTGAGTTCGAGGGGATGCTAGATGAATCAGCTCAAGGTCAATAGAGACATCCGAAAGCACAAAGACGGCTAAACAATCAAGTTTTTGAGTCTTGTAAGGCTCTTGGGCCGTAGCACTGAAATTAACAGGTTGCTCTACGAACACGACTGACCTGCCTTTCCAAGCTTTTTGGCCATTCGGTTGGATCTTTGGACTTTAACTATTTGGAAAACGATCGATTTTCCATTGGACCCGTAGAGGGGTCAACAGCAACCAAGCCACATAAGGCTTACCAAAGTGTGAACATCTCCTTCAAAGGCCCCTTGTTGATGTGCAATTGACAGAGTCTCCAGAGGCTGCGGTGGCCTCCGTTTCAGGCTCACACCCTCCCAGATCGGCGTGACGCTGAGGCGTGGAAAGGGTATTTGCCCTTTTTAGATGACCCGAGTGGGACAAATGCATGGATTCTCTCCTCAAGTGTAGGCTCCCTGTTGCGCGGTTGCTTTGGTGTCCTGTCCTGTGGCTCGTTGCTTGGGAAGTTGTCAAACAGCCAGCCATCCGCATGTCTAATCAGATCCAGCATGAGTTAAAGGACAGCTGCGATTGACTTCCATGTTCTTGGTGGGAAGATAGTAACTTGGTGACTCCCAGCCATTCGGTTCCTTAGCTTTTTACTTTTTTGTGTTTAGTGATTGGATTTCCATACTTAACCCACTAAAAGTTAGTCTCTTTTAGCGGGGGATCTGGGGGCAGCCCAGGTAAGAACCAACGCTGAACATCAGCATTGACACTTCGAGCTTCCGCCTGCCACAAGTTGGTGCACTTGTAAAAACCCTTCGACCGTGTGGGTGGCTCTTTTTTTAATCGGGCCCTCAAAATGGCGGTTTTCCTTTTGGCTTCCTTTGAAAGCCAGCCAAAAGAGGGTTCCCCTAAAAACGACAGAGCTATGTAAAACCCGTTGACCACACTTATTTGGCTGTGGGTCAAAACCAATGGGATCCCATTTTGGTTGGTAGGTGAATTCACCACCCATTTTAGGCTTCCTATTTTAGTGGTTGGATTGGGATGTTCACTGGGGGCTAACCGGGCTTTTGACCCATGGCCATGTCGCTTCTTTCTTTCGAACCGGGCTCCCTTCGAAAGATCTGATGCGGCAGGGATAGCTTCGGCGTGCCGCAGGCTGGGTGAGCTTGCGTCTCTGTCTGTGTGGCAGGCAAAAAAATACATAACACAAATCGTAGGCTGTAGTGGCTACACTTTAATTTTTCATAGGCAAAAACAATTTCAGCCAGGAAATCCATTTCGCAGCACTCGAAAACCATGGCTGAAACCACACCGTTTGCTGGTATTTGCAGGGGTTCTTGGATGGTGCAGGATTTGGTTCATCCACAGTAGGTCCTACCAGTAGGTGTCCCTTTTTTAAGGTCAGCTTGGTTAGACATAGATGGGTTCTGCACTGGTTCAGATGGTTTTTAGTCCATGTACCAGGGTCATCTATTTTGCCTAAAGGCAACCTATGGTCACACCTATGGTCACAAGCCCCACGGGAAACCCTACCGGAAATTGTTTCGGGCCACTGCAGAGTTGCCCGTAGCCTTGAAAACTGAGTGTAGGGAAACGGGCCAACGGAAAGTGTTGCTGCATGCATCTCCCCATGTTTCCAGCACCGCATCAAGGCTGTGAAATTCATCCGAATACGAGTGCCGGTTGCTTAAATCTTATGCCAATGATGTGCACCGAGGGGTTTGCAATCAAACACAGATATCCTTTAAGTATGGTGCCATTCGTGAACAGGAACTCGTGACAGAAGCTGCCTCTCCAAGAAATGTTTCATGCGTTCGCTCTGCTTATTCGCTCTGCTTGCGATTCAGAGATGAGCAAGCTTCCGGGTGAGCCATGTAGAGAGCAACACGCTGAGCTGCAGGGTTGTGAGATCAAGGGGTTTCTGTGATAGAAGAGAATCCCCCTGTATATGTAGTTTTTGGGAAGCCCTTTCCGTTGTATCACAGAAGTGGTCATTCCCCACAGCCCTGCTGAGCTGAGGTCATGACCGTTCCAAGGGAGTCAAATCCATCAGGCTCCATAGTTCTGCGCTTCGAAGTGCCTCAATTTGGAAGCGCTCCTGACGGGAGTTTGGAGTGTTCGCTGGGCTGAGCTCGCGGATTTTCTTCGTTTTGCAGATTCTTCCACTTGCTCCAGGGATATCCGGGTGACTTGTCCTTGTCGTTGGTGGATTGAGCAACTGTGGGCCGGCTACTCTGCTGTAATTGTTAATCGACCCCCGTTTTCTATTAGGGACCTGGGGTTGGTGGGGAATCATTACTTTTGGAGGGGGACATCCCCCTATCAATGAACTGGGGTGCTTCAATATGGGGTCAACATTAGTTCATCGGCACAATTGGCCTTTGGTGCTTTCGACATTGGACTGACCACCCTTTCTGGGTCACCCCCGTACTTTGGCGAAAGGTGAAGCACGTGAGCGGCAACCACATCTTGCGAATCTTGAAGTGTTGCCGTCCTGATTGTTCGAGGGATTGCCGGAGGACCAGGGGAATATTAAAATCTCCGGCCAAGTCTGCAGCCAATAGTCGCGGATGTGCATAGCAAAAAGTATGCCAACAGCAAATTATAGTGCCCGTGTACGTGGCGCTAGGGGAGTTGGAAGCTGTACTTAGAAAGGATACGAGGTCAAGTTGGTGGCCTTTGATCCTGACTCCACTGCAAATGGAAAGTCGGATTGCCCGCTCTGGAACAGTCTGGAGTTGACCAGGCCTTTGGTTGGCATTTGCCAATCCCACTTTGGACTTGTTCTTCGCCATCTGTGCAAGCAAACACCGCTGACTGCAGACAGGCCTACTTCACTAAACAGGCGTGTTGGAGCCGGCAGCTCTTGCAAGGATTTGAAAAGTACTAGGGCACCAGACTTGCTCTTGGCGCTGCCCACATGAGCAGCGCCCAAAACCCTTCTTTGCCATTTTAGGTGGTTCTACCGCCTTTGTTTCATGAGTTTGGAGCAAGGGCTGGAAGAGCTAGCCGTCAAATGGGTTTGGGCGCTTGAAAGTTGGATGCTTGCCAGTGGCTCACGGCTTCACAAAGCACCTTAGGGACAGTTTGCTTCATCTCTATACTCGAACATACATGGTGTGTTATCTTGCTGTCATTCGGAAAAGTGTTTTTTGGACAGAAGGGATCTCTGCTTATCGAGGTCCTTCGGCTTCAACTCAGATTCTTAAAGGCTTGTAGGATCACTCGGGGTTTATCCAACCACTTCTGTGATACAAAAAATATATCCTCTAGTCTTTGTGAAGCTCATGTTCTTGGTGGTTTCCAGCAATATGGTTCCTTAGCTTTGTAGCCTGTTTGTGTTTAGTGGTTGGATTTCCATTTAACCCACTGAAAGTTAGTCACTCTTGGTGTGTATCACGGTCATGTCCCACAGCCCTGGATTCTTACTGGGTGAATGCAAACACTGGTCGCCGAATTGAGGCGAGGCGCTTGGGGAAACCACAGGAGCAAGTAGGGCCATTCTTGAGGCCTCGACTGGTCGGCACAAGGCCAGGGGAACTTCTCAGTTGCCCAAAGCGAATCGACCTGACCTCTTGGTTTCCCCATGTTGGCAACCATGTTTAGTCATGGCTCACGTTAAAACCTTCCATTTCCAGGTCCTTTGGGCAACTGAGTTGTTAACGTCCAATGTTGCGTCACCCAACTTTGCCGTGGATTTCCTCATGGGATGAAGGGGAAGTATGACCAGCAACCTGATATGCCAGTTCTTGGCTGCTTTCCAGAAGGCAGAGGCCTTGATTCACGCGCCATGACATGCGCCACCCAGATATCGACCACCTCAAGGTCGCCCAATCACGGGTCTTGAAGCCCTGACTTGCCAAACAAAGAGTGGCGTACTTGTTCTTCCTTGCTGCGTTATTCGCATTTGTGGAACGACGTTTGCAGGGATGTGCAAGATGCTGGCTTTGGCAACAGCGTTGACACTGGTGCCAGCAGCTCTTTCGGACCTTTGATTGCAGGCCTTAACTTCTGATGACACCATGGGCAACCTGCAAAAGTATCTACAGAAACGTGTAAACAACTATACCCTACAGACTTTCCACACTTTCCATGTCCATTTTGAAGAACCCAGTTTGGAATTAAATAGGGCCGCGTCCACGTCGAACCGGCCAGGGTCAACGGCGTGGCGCCCAGCCTGCCGGAGGAGGGGCCACTCCGTTTGCTGAAGAAATGGCAGTGGGTCAAGAATGAAGTGAGTTCATTCATGAGGGAGGAGGGGGGGAGTAAGCCCTAAAAAAGGCCTTATGAAGGGCTCAATACGGGCTTATTTGGGCTCTCCCTCCCCCCTCTGCTCCCTCCCCCGCAGCGCCCATGATTCATACTCTTCAGTTCATCCCCAAAATGGTGTGCTCGTCCGGAATGAAGGGTGCGCTCGCTGTGCAATATCGTGGTAGCTTGGCTTGGGAATTGTAAGGGCTTCCGCGCATCGATGCATGAGATTGGAAATGTGTATTGTGCAAGTCAGCCCTTGCGAGATCATGCTCGCTCATCTGCAAATATCGAAAGGACTTGTACTACCTCATCAAGAAGGCCGTGTCCATTCGGAAGCACCTGGACAAGAATCGCAAGGCCTTGGGTCAACACGAGCAAAGATTCGACCCCCCGTGTTATTGCTGGCTCAAAATGTGTTCTGAGCATTGTGTGAGCTCAATGAGCCCTTTGGTGTAAAGCCCTTCAGGTTCACTCCTGGACATTGAAGTCAGAGCCAGCTAGGTGGCGAGGTCGTGCCACCACAAAGCAGCTTTGCTCTAAGCCAAGCATGTTATATGTGGATTGGTGTTTGGATGTTGCCGAGTTGAAAAGAGCATGTTTGTAGGATTTCTCAAACTGCAACCCAATATGCTGCATTTCTAACACTGAATTATGTATCATTTTATCTTCTTTGAAAACCCATTGCTAGACTCGCTGGTTGTCTCAACATTTGCTGCTCGTCTGTGTGTGTTTGATTGCTGGCCTGACCATTTGGAGGCACCGGTTCAGCCAAGTCACTCAGAGCGCTCAAGTAACGACAAGAGCTCCACCGATACCTCAACGACAGCTGCAGTTGTGCAGTTTCGAGGCCATTCGGCTCGTGCCAAATCTTGTGCCCGAAATGGGATAGGTTTTTCTTCCATCAGTGGGTGTCCCACCACCCACAAAAGCGGCTGGTTCCCCATAAACTGTCTGGGCATGTGTCGTTTCGCCAACAGCAAACAGCCATGGTCTCTGCCCAGAAAGACGCTGGATATGGTTCGGGGGGCAGCTTGCAAGGAGGCTTCACAAGGAGATTCGGTTCTTTTTCCGGTGACCCTTTTCAGGTTGCTTTGGGAAGCCACAAACTAGGTCCCCAGTGCCCTTTTACCCTTTTGTGGGGGAGGGTGCCCCTACTAAAATAGACTACAGAAAAAAAACATCGGGTACCCTTATTCTAAGCTCTCTACTGGAGGACCTAGTAAAGGTAGCAACTCCATTTTGGGGTGCTCCCCAGCCAGGACAAGGACTCTAAGTTCAGGCTGATCCTGGTGGAGAGCCGCATCCACCGGCTCGCCAGGCGGGTGGAACATGTTGAGATGGACGCATTTTTTCTTCGGAGGTCGCCTTTGGGGTGCTGAGCATGCTTGAGACACACCCAAAAAGAGGATCTGCTTCCTTCCATTTGCCGAAATGAGCACTTATTTTTGATTTTGCCTTGTTGGTTGGAAGGGAATCTATCACTGCTGGACACATTTCATTCTTCCCAGGGGGCTTAAGCAAATGGTAGCTTCTGTCTGGAATAGTCCGATTCTCAAAACGAGTAGGCAGTGGAGTGCCATCAGAAGGTGCCAAACCTTTGGTTTGGTGAAACTTCGAGCGCGTCGCCTCTCATGTTTCCTTGGGTCCATATTCCCGGCGGCTAAGCAAGCGTGCGTGTGTGTTCCCGGTTGTGAGCGGCTGCTCGTGAATTCGAAGGTCGGTCCTTTTTATTTGGGTGTGGGTCATTTTTTTTAAAATTGATTTTATTCTGGTCGAACCCAGGTTTTAGTCTTTGGTTGCATTTACCAGGGTTCCATTTTGGGGTTGCCCGATTTTTGACTCACAGCCATTTGTTCCTCTGGTCATCTTGGTCTTGATTTCTCCGATCCGCCAGTCACTAACATTCACGTGTTGAGCTTGTCGCGTCTTGGTTTCTCCGATCCTCTTCTGAGTTGCCCAAAGTGAATCGACCTGTTCACCTTTAGGTTTCCAAGTTTGGCCTACTTTTGGTCATGGTACCTTTGGGTGTTCCAATGTTGGCCATGTTTTTAGTCATGGCACAGTCACACCTTGTGGTTTGCCAGTCCACAATGTTGGTCTATTTTTCGTCCCAAAAGGCACACCACACAAGCGATGATTCCCCACATTTCACCCAAAGCAGCCCCCAATAAACTGTTTCTTTGATTTTCTCTGGGATCCCAGGGGCCCAGAGCCGTGGCTGAGCCTGAGCGGCGCTTGCGCGACGCTGCCACTGAGGTACTACAAGCGTGTGAAGTCACTGCCAGCCACCTGGAAGTACGTCTCCACCACCGCCTCCGCCCTTGTGGCGCCTCACTCACTCGAGAAACTGCAGACTTGGGAGGGACTCGATGCGCTCGGGAGGGATAGACGCCTTGGTGTCCAGGAGTGAAAGACTCCATTTGCTTAAGAGTATCTTGTTATTTCCCCTGATGGGTTTAAAGGGAATCTATCGCTACTGAAAACATGTTCTATTTTTCCCAGGGGACTTAAGCAAATGGATGAAGAGCATTCACCCAATTTTTCTGCGTCGGGGAACTTGCCACGAAATGGTCCAAACAAACATGCGACTAAAGTCCAGGAACCCGATCGGAAGTGAGTTTATTTTTTAAAATTTATTTGTTTGTTTTAAACTAACTAATCATCATTTGGGTAGCGGTCAAAACTTGTCACTACCAGGAATTGGAGCGCAGAAGTAATCGTCCATGCTTTCATTATACCGGGGCAACCATTTGGGGGTTGTGCGATTTTTGACCCACAGCCACTTGGTAACGGGTCTTTACTGGACTTTAGCCTTTTGGTTAAAACAACTGATTTTCCGAATTAGACCCACAAAAGAAGCGAACAGCACTTTTTGCAGAGGGTCACCAGCGACCAAGTTGCGAAGAGGTTGTATTTGCCTACACCTTGGTGCCTTGTACAATGCGTGCCGCTTCCTTTTGATGCCAACCCTCCATTCGTCATTTTGTATCTGCTGCGCCCTGGTTTCATGCCTTGGAAGTGGGCGTGTCTCAAAATGGTGCAACCCTCAAACAATTGTGGTTTTTCGTCAGTTTCTCCATGCCAACCCCCAAAAACAGGAACCACACTTAAGTGTAGCTCTGGCCGAAGCGGGAGAAGAACAAAGAGGCAGCGCCCTGAGCTAACCTGATGCTCTTTGGTTCTCTGGTTTCTGGCTCTGGTCGGGTTTCACTCGGTGATACTGTGGATGGTGGCAAGATCCGCACCAGTCGATCGGCACCAGTTGGATAAAACCCGATTGGAATGCTGGCTGACAAACCACCGGAATCCACTTGCACGAAGTGAACTTCTCCATCCACAGTAGGTGTTCCTTTTGATCCCGGCGGAAAAAAAATATAGAGGGCCACCTATCTCCATTCTTGGGGGGTCCCTCATTTTCGGTTGGCGGATTATACGAATTTGCCCAGACCTGTGAATGCAAGAACTCTTCTACAGGTGTCTCCCCCATCCCGAAAAAGAATCAAATACCGTGTTGGGATCGTACTCCAGGCTGATTCTTGGACTTGGACTTGGAGCATGGGGAACTTTCTGCTTGAACCCCCGCAAGCAAACCCCTTGAGGTTTCAAAGTGAACCCCGTCCATTCCATTCATCTCGTGGAGTTTTTCGCGGCGCTTCTCTTCGGCCGCCACTGCGGTCCCCCCCCCCTGCTACATGGAGGTGGTTTGCTTGAGAATCAAACATGATTTGCCTCGGCGTTGTGTGAAGCTGGCGAGGACAACCACTAAAATGGTGGTCTCTTCGGAGACTGCCCCGTTTCCTCCCACTGAATCCGAGCACGAACGGGATGCCCAGCGCAGGCCTAAAACTACGTCGAGACTCAGGCACCGTGGCAAACCGGAGTTCGGATCCGGGCTAGGGGACGCACGGATTCGGCCGAGAAGGGATCATGGGAGTGAAGGGAACGCTTCACCGGCGGAAACTATGTTGAAAACAAATCTACATTTATATGGGTGTGTGTGATTCCATATTGATTGACGTTCCAACATGATGGCACCACTGGCAACCTATTGAGCACGCGCACAAACCCATCTGACAACTGCTACCCAAGTCAGCTTCACATTCGCACACACACACACACACTTGCCATGCATTCAGCTGAAATGAAGATTGTGGTCATTTGGCGTTGCTTCTCTACCCAAATCATTTGACCAACCATGCAGCTGGACAACACCAGCTCCCCCTGCTTCAATGCGCTCCTTCCCGTTGCAACCGGCAGGTGGTCAGATTCTCTGCTGGAGCTCGGGGCCGATGGTTGCGGAAAAAGTGGATGCATGGCAGGTTGACCAGGGCTCCTTAAAAGATAATTGTTTGCCCATTTGAAACATGGGACACCACCATTTACAAGGCAATGTTCAGGGCATAGTGTAAGGATCCCTGTTAACAGGGGCAGGAGTAGGGGCTCCTGAGCGAGCAATCTTTAGTGCTGGCGACGCCGCGACGAAAGCGTAGGCGCCTTTGCTCGATGAAACGTCCTTGTCTCTCAGATTTCCCAAAGGCAGCGAGGAGAGGAGCTAAGGCGAAGGGAAATGCAAGCCCCAACTCTTTCATCCGTTGGCTCGCCCATGATCATGCTTTTCAAAATGTGTGCTTTCCTGATGCCATTCCTCTTCCTTCATTATTCTTTCCGTGTCATCCCTACATCAGATTAGGGAGACACAAGAATAAAGGAAGACCATGTTAAACAGGATATGAAAGAATATTTGATCTCTCATTGCTTACCTTTTCACCCTTGACCCTCTTCACGCACATTCTTCGTTTATTGCCGAGTCTTTATTGCAGCTAATAAGATTAGAATGAATGGACATGACAACTAGAATGTCACCTACCTCCTCCTCTTCGTTCCGGCTTTCACGGACACAATTATAGATTTAGACTGTAAAGCTTGGAGAGATAAGGAAAGAGCAATAACCAGATATAATATTTGAATTAGAAATAGAAAGGACGTGGGAACAGAGATAATAATAAAAATCCTACATAAAAATCCAGAAATTATTCAAGCTTTTCCATAAAGACACTTGTTTTTATTATTTCTTCTCTTTTTCTTTATTTTTTGTGTACATTTTTATTTTGGAAATCGTTGCATTTAAAAGTTACATCAGATTCATGTTGTTTGTGTGTTAATATGTCTATCTTATTAATGTTTGCGCATCTTAGTATTATATTTACTTTTACAGGATATAGTATTTATTGATGGACTAGAATTCACTTCTCATAGAATTATGTTCTTATATTATTTCCTCTTAATGTACTATTTATTTATAGTTATCATATCTGGGTTTTGCTTCAGTGCGTGAAAGTTGTATTTCGTAGTTGGTGATTTGGTTTCTTGATTAAGTTGGTTAGTTTCAATATCCATGTATATCTTTTGAAGAGGGAAGGCTCCCATGAGCCAACTTTTGGGAGAGCGCATGTCGAGACAGTGTCGCTTGCTGAATCCTTTGCTGCGCTGGCTTCAGTTCCGAAGAGTTGCGGTGGCCATTCCGACACAGCGCCCGAGGGAATCAAGGTGTGTCCTCAAACCTCAGGATGTTCCGCGCATGCGCAAGACCAACCGTTCAAGCAATCTCCCCAAGGTATCCCTCACACTTACCCACTTGGCGAGGTCGAGCGAATGGATTCGCCCGATTGTTGGATCCCCTTCTTCTGTTTTTTCCGGCCTACCTCACATCGATTGAAACCTTCAGGGCGTGTGGAGGGGAGCTTTTGACCCCAGAGCTCGGTTTCCAAAAGCCTGGATTGCTCAGCGCATGCTTGGCTGCCATGCGCGGAACCCAGCAGGTTTGTGGGGCAGGGGCCGGTTGTTTTCTTCCAGAAACCGCTGAAAGGATTTGGTCGATGGGTCCAGATAGGCTCGATGGGGGTGGTTTGGGGCAGCTTTCAGGGTGCGGGGCTGATACCACCTGGGCTTCTTTTGTTCTGCGGCCTTTGTGCAAAGCTGTTCTCACACATGGAGACGAGGCCAAAGGATAATCCCTAAAAGTACTTCTGCGCGGAGTCGATGCGCTTATCGCCATAACCATCGCGATCGCACGTTTCGGACGGCAATTTACATGAGGTTTTCTCTCAATTGCTGCTTTTGCAAGGAGTCCCTTCAACCGGTCTGTCTTAAAATCGGGGAATCTTTGTCATTGTTGAGGGGTTGGTGGATGGGTGGCTGGCTGGGTGGTTGGTTGGGTGGCTGATCCTTTCAAGGTCTCAATTCTAAAAGTGACGTGGGTCCCTGCCTCGCCTGCAGTATGCAATGGGCGGAGCCCTAAGCAAGTAACCAGCTTTAACGAGCCTGACCATTTTGAAGGAGTGAGAACAAGTCGAGGAGGTTGCGTGAAGGAGAAATCCTTTGGCGAGTCTCAAGATGTTCAGCTTGGCGCCTTAGGAATCCCTAGACTCCCTAGACCGTAGGGATGCGGCAAGTTTCTGTCGTTTCCCGAATGTGCTGGAATCTCTTTTTGCCCAATTCTTGCCGAATCCCCCTTTCGGTGCTTCGAGCATCCTGCGCCTCAGATCCTTGGCATACGTGGGTCAAAACGGGGGAGTACGTCCCCTTAATAAACCCATGGTGGGTTGGTTGGTTGGTTCCAACCCAAAGAACCCTCGCAGTTGGCAGTTTTCCCTTGCCTTCCCTTTGAATCAACGCCGAAAAGGGGTATCCAAAAAAAAAAGAGCAGCCGTATGACCTAAGGGATGGAGGCGAAGCAGCGTCAGTGCGGAGCTCGGAGTGTGTCAAACCCTCAAAGGCAGGTGGTTGCGCTTTTGGTTTTTCTTGAAATAGGACAGCCTCACAACACACTCAATGGGACAATCTCAAACAAAAAAGAATTGAATCGTGTTAGAGACCCCTCTTTTGGGCACTTGCCATGCAGAGTCGGGTAGGCCATCTCACCTATGTTTTGTCTGGCTGCACATGCCTGGCGTAACAGCAACGGTTTTGTCCTTTTTGTTTGAGGAGAAGGCGGAAAAAGCAGAGTGGTCGCACAATGTGATGGCTTGGGGCATTCACTGAATTGGCCATGGGGCATAACTTATGGCTCCATTTTGGAGTGGAACATCCATTTGCCACCAATGTTGATGTTCACCAGGGGGTTTCTGGGTTTTGACCCACAGCCAATCCTTTTTAAGGGCTTGGGCGAGTTTTGCGGAAGCACCACTTCCGGTCACGGGCCTTCAGGGTGAGCATTCGGCAGTGTCCCATGGCCTTGATACCCACGGCACGGACGTATTCGAAGCCGTTTCTGTCACCAAAGTCCCAAAGCAACCAGCTTTGTAGCACACAAGCACAAGCATGCACATAATTATTTGCATTTGCTTTTGCACATTTGTGTGCATTTCTGTCACGCAGCTCGAGTTGAGATGCCGTTCGCACGTCGCACGCGAGCCATGTTTGGCTTTCTGGCCTGGGCAAGCTTGGTACTCCTGCCAGCTTCTGCAAATGTAGAAGGGTACTTCACCATTCGGAGCTCAACGGACACCAGAAAGTGCCTCTCAGCTTATAATCTTCATATGTGGATGGAAGACTGTGATGAAATCCCGATAGAGAACTCAAGTCTGGTATTGGAACAATACCTGGCTTGTGAACGGATTTCAGACATTTCTGTGTCAGTGAGCGGAAGGAGAAGAGACGAGAAACAAAGAGAAGAAACGGCCGACGGAAGAAAGTAGATGAGAGTGGAAGGAGACGAGAAGAGAGAAGCAGAGAAGAAAAGAGAGGCAAAGAGAAAAGGTGACAAGTGTTCGGACGTGGGGGTGGAAAGTAATTACTCAAAGTGAGTGCCCTGCGCGTGTTTCGCGTGTTCCAGGAAAGTGCAAGCCACCTCTGGAGCGACGCCTATTTTTCACGGGTTCGGAAAGAGTGCGGAACGGGCGGGCCCATTGGCACGGACACCCCACTTTGCGCGACGTGAGTTTGCGTGACAAGCGCGGCACTTGGGCAACCTGAGGTACAGATTGCGTGGCAGGCGCAGCGCCTTGCCCGAGCGGCGATTTGATTTCGTGGCAGGCGCAACACTTTCGCAAGGTCGCCGCAGCACATTCGCAGAGTTACTGTGTGACAGGCGCAGCGAAAAGGAGGGAATGAGAAGAGAAAGAGAGATAGAAAAGAAGAGAAAGAGAAAGAGAAAAGGAAGGAGAGAGAAGAGAAAGAGAAAGAGAAACTCAAGAGAACCATAGTTTTTATATTTAGAAAGCTTCCGACAACCGCAGTAAAATGATACACATATCTCTATATATATATATACACATACACGTACGTATAGAAATATGAAATGAGCATGTGCATGCCGGTGCATGCCTACAATTCAGACCAAGATGCTTGTGGTGTTCCGGAAATCCTTTGGCACCCTTGCCCAGATTCTTTGCTGCATGCCCCTCGCAGCGCCACAAGTTGCTGCTGGCTCGTGCCCGCCTCAGTACGACTTGGAAAGGAAAGGCCCCTGACACCCAGGCGTTTCCTCGCGCCCTCATAATAAAAAAATGGCAAAGCTTGTTGGTTCGCTGTTCGGGGGAACAGGAAAAAGGTAATTCAACGATTCAACACGTCTTGTTCTGGTGGATTCGTTACTTTTAGTATGGATGGATACGGACGTGCGAAATTTCTTGGAGGGCGCGCGTCGATGTCAAGCCATGCCTTTGGTGTGCACTGCTGATTTTTGAGTGTACACTGGGTCTTGCGTCTTCAGGTCGGTGTTTATGTGGTCCGGGTTGAATCTCTCAGGGTTGATTACTAGCACTCTTGCGATGTCTATACAGAAATTGCTCCCCGCAGTTCCTTCCATTTGGTTCAGAACAATCTGGTCACACGTGTTCACGCCCCCACTGTTTTCGACCAATGATGTTCTTGGCGGCGTATTGTTGAGCCCGGTCTCAGACATTTGACGATGCCACCAGCCAGATCGCGATACGAAACTTTGAGACAGGCTGAGACAGACTTGAGGACGGAGGCAGATGTGTCTGATTCTGAAATTCAGTTATGTACCGGTGCAGATCCAATGAGTAATGAGCAAGTAGATGTTCATTGTAGGCAGATCGGTAGCCTTTTACAAGGTCGAGCGGTTAGACCCTTCTGGGATTAAGTTCATGGCTCACTGGATTCCTTGGAACACTGGAGGTCATCCCACTCAAGGGAACTGGTACTCTCCCCACACAGCCGTGATTGCTGGAAAGAGGGTATCTTTTAGGAGGCTCTCTGTGGGTTTGGAGCCCAGGTCGTGCTGGTGGACGTATGTTGTCCCAGTACCCCACACGGTCGGCCGGCCCTCACACAACCCCACCTACTTCTCACAAGTGCAAACTCTTAGCTGCTGCACCAGCGCCCAAGCACCGCCTATCTTGAGTATACCGCACCTGCAGACAACCGTGGTGCTGTCCGCCTCGTATTTTGACGCGGACATGTATGCGGAATAGATGAGCAAGTTCCCTGTTGCTTTTCGAGCTTTATCCGCTCAGCAGGCGTTGCTGCGTGAGCCCTGGACCACTTTGCCTTGCTAAGTCCTGGGAATGCATACATCTCTAGGCAGCCTGTCTTTGGGCCGCTGCTGAGGAGATACTCACTATTGATTTTTCTCGCTGTAAGCAGGGAATGAGTTGGAATGACCCCGATTTGAACAATCCCCGGATCCGTTGCATTCCCAATTCCCGGCACCAAGTTTTGGTCGGCCCTTTTGGTGGGAGGGGGGGAATGGCATATGCTCGCCAGCCCTCGCCACGCTCGCGAAGGCCTGGTGCTTTAAAGACCAGTTTGAAGTCAAGGGCGCCGAGCCTTTTCGACGAGCTGGCCTCCCCCTGCGACGTGCCCCATGATAGGGCGATAAAACTGGAAGGGGCGGGGGGAGTTCGACCCCTGGAGATCTCCATGAAATTGGGGACCACCCCTCCCCCAAGAAGGTAGGAGGGATCCGTGGAAACTACGGCCTAACACGCCCCTCAAGAAAAGGTCGGAGGCTCGGAGGTGGACAAGTCCTGCCCACGGAGTGAGCGCAGCTTTGGCGCAAAGTTGAACCACCTGTAAATATTGTTTGGAAGCTGGGAACAAAAGGCCAAATTATTGGAGTGCATCTCTTGCTTGAATGTTGGGGCTAGGATCTTCTATCATGAAGTGGTCCACCCAGATAAAGTTTAGGAAGGATCTGCCATGCTCTTGTAAATGTGTCATCAGCAAAACGAGAGGTATCAGGCGACGAACATATCCAGCGAAGCACTACATTGGATCGGCTCCGAGAACTCTCGCTTCCCCCACTTATTGGGCGGGGGAGATATTTGTTTTAGTGGGGAGCCCGATTATGGTGATGTAGAGGGCTTTCTTGTTCGCTTCCTTCAAATATGTAGGGCATCCATGCCATTTGTACTTGATCTCGATGTTGAGCCATACTGCGCAATACCAGCCCGAGCTGTCAGCCCCGAAGTGAGAACTTCAGCCCCCAGGAAGAGTTGGAGAAAGAGAGAGGGGGGCGCAGGAGAAATTACCTCCATTTGCTTCTTCGTCCCCTGGGGAATAAACATATACAAAAAATGGCCAGTAGTGATTGATTCCCTTTGAACAGGGGAAAACAAATAACACATGTTGGAGGATTAGAGAGATAACGCTAGAGAGCACGGTTTAATTCATCAAGGCTCGGAGCAACAGAGCCATGGTCTTGCGATGCATTGCAAGGCGCACCGCGAATTTCGACAGGTACTGCCAGTGTCCTCGTCCCTGCGGCGCGTGGCCGGGCCCCGAAAAACGGCTCGTGCGCGGCTGCCGTGTGTCGAGGGTTCCCGTACTCGAGGTGAAACACCTGGCTTGACATGGCGCTCCAAACCAAGGGTATCTCCCACCATGCGAGGGAGGTGGGGGCGGGGGGGGGGGGGGGGGTGAATGCAAAACCATGGTTTCATTTGTGGCGGCAGGGGCATTTCTCGCATTTTTCCCTTTTTCGAGTAGTAAAGCTCTTGCCCATGTTCGGAAGACGAAGTAGATCTTCCAGGTACCCTCCAGTCGCGTGGGCACCGTCCCCTGGCTACGCCTCCAAAGTGGTCGGTGGGCACATACATCCCACCTAAATGATGTCCACCAAAGGCTCCCCAGTCAAAATCCTCCCTGCTTTTCAAGCTTCAATTCATTTTGCTCACGCCATCCGAATTCCTGGCAGTCTGCACTGAGGTTGGTATTGGACAGCCGAAGGCTGAAGTCAGGCTGGCAGTTGTTTTGCGCGTTAGCTTCGGATTGTTGGGGTTGATTATATAGGTGTGACCATTCATGGTTTGCATTTCGTTTTCCTGTAAACCAATATGAAACGAGTAACGAGTACTTTCTATCGATGTACGTGTAGTTGTTTTTTCTCCCTCTTTTTTTATATGACTTTATACATGTCTCTTTCTTTTTTGCCTTTCTGCGGGTCGCTTGGCCATCGTTGAAAGGGGGGAGGGGATTGGCCGCTGGAAGTCCCCAGGCCCCAAGTGAAATCCCCGGCCGGAAACCAACCGGAGGTTGAAGGCGAATGGCCTCCTCTCTGAAATCCACGCTCTGAAGCATCTCTCATTTCTCCCCCCAGCCCCTGGTGCGATAGGGAATTGGGGCTTTGGAAATGAACCGAACGGCGATTCCCTTGAAGGAAACCATAGGGGAGTGTTTTTTAGGGGCCATTCCAACTCATTCCCTACTGTAGCGCAGCAGCGCCAGTTTTCGCCTGAACTTGGGAACGTTTTTCGCCAGGGGTCGTTTTTTTTTTTTTCGTGTTGATTCGTGAGGCGAATCGCCTGGCTGATGTTCCTCTTCGTGCTGCTGGACACCTGCAAGGGTCTTCTCGTCGCATGGCCGGGCGCCAGTGATGGCGTGATGGCGTGATGGCGATCCCTCGACTCAGGCTGACGTTTACCTGCCCATGACCCCATTGTTTTGGGTGACCCCATGGAATTATAGGTCATGGAGACTCGAGGTCAAAAATGGCAGATCTGGTGGTTTTGCGCAACCCGAAACAAAGCCGTGGCCATTTCTGGGAGAGAGGCTGCGCTGAGGCTTGGTGGATCGTAGCTCGAAGAAAGCCACAGAGCCGACAAACTTCTTGAACGCTACTATGGATGGACAAAGACCACTTTGCATCACTTGGTGTACTCCAGTATTCAAATCGGGTTTCATCCCCACTGGTACGTTTGATGGATTTTGCCAGTGGAGAATGAGGCAGGCCTTTCTATGCACTCGCTTGTTCAACATCACATCTTTGTTGGCGCAGTCATCTCGTCGCTGGTGGCATTTGCAAGGCTAGGTATCAATCAATCGATTCTTTGTCACAGTGATGTTTGCACCTCAAAACACACTCATGTAGCGGCATCAAGTTGGCTCATGTTTTTTTCCGGGTACCCCTTTTGGGGTGGTGTGGAAGGGAAACCAAAGGGAACCACCGATTTTGGAGCGTCCCCTATCTTGGCACCAGATGTGCCCCAGACTTCCAGTGGTGACTTTTTCTCCGTTCACGTTTTTGAGAGGTTCCCTTCCACTAAAGGCCACACAATGGGTGTGCATGTGAAATGGGGACCTGCAATGGACATCGAAATTCGGTGGAGATTCGAATTCACTAGCCACTTGCGAGGGGTTTTCCTGTTTTATTTTCCTCGACAATGGTTTCGCTTTCTCATGGCCAGTCCCAATTTTCCTTGCCACGCCGAACTTTGGAGTGAGGTCGGCGGTGCACAGCTGCGAAGCCTTGGTTCCTGTGGCGCTTTGTGTCCGAAGCCTAGATGCGCGCCAGCCCCTTGCGTCCCATTCCGCGTGGCTCCATCATCGTGCACTGAATGGGGCAAACCACGAAGTGCATAGTGGATTGTTCCAGACTTGGCTTGCCTGTTTAGCTTTGGCTTCCCTTCATTGTCCTAAACTCTATGGCAAATTTTGATGTCCACCATTTCGGGCCCCCCATATAAAAAAGCAAAACAACATATGCACAGATCTTTGATTTAAGTTTGATGCTTTGGACCATGCGCTTGCTGGCGATTGGCTTGAACCTTCACGCCCTTGCCTTGATTGATGAAAACCGCGGGAGTGTCTCTTTACGTCATTTTCCGTTTCAGCTTGAAAGTCATACCACTTGTTTAACCGGGGTGTGGAGTTTTCTCCGTGCCAAGTCACGTGGTTAGCTGTGGGATTTGGCTGTGGGTCAGTACAATTTTGGGGTAGGTGCACCACCCATTTCAGTCTATTTTAGTGGGGATTGGGATGTTCGCTGGGGGTACGGGCTTTTTACCCATGGCCATTTGTCTGAGGGCAAAAACGTGCTCTCCATCGTCTTCGGCCTGTGGCTGGCGCTGCTGCTGGAGGGGAAACAGGGCTGGAGGCGCAGCTGGCCCCCCGAACGCGGGCTGGTTGATGAGGTTCGAAATCCTTGGGATGACCAGGGACCACCCAAAAGAGACAGGACTTTCCCACATGATGGAAAAGTTACTCATGGTCAATTGGGGAAAGCTACCCTTGGTCATTTGGGAAAAGTTGCTCATGGTCATTTGGGAGCCAGGAATATTGATGAGCAAAATCAGGGGACCTCCACAATTGGGGCGGTCCTTTTTTAACCCGCAGCATCACCGGCGTCGCTGGCCACCACGGGCAAGGATGGCTGCAAGGGGAGTGGCTCATTCAAATCCGCCACAGCGACAAATCCGCTGTCAATGAGCCACTCCACCCCGCTCGCCCGCCGCCAGACTCACATTACCAACGCCACCAAGGGTGACGCCGCGTGATCCGTCTGAGCCGGATCCGTCCGTCCTACCGTCTGATGAGTCCGGTCCGATCTGTCCGATTGCGTCCGAACCGTCCGAGCAGTCCGATCTTCCCGATTCCGTCCGATCAGTCCGATCCAACCGATCTGCTCCAATCAATCTCATCCGTCCGTGCCCGGCCGAGGGTGGCTCATTTAGTCTGCCGCTGGACAAAATTCCGCAGTGCCCCGCCCCACAGCCAACATCTCCAGCATCCCCAGCATCACCGGCATCGCTGGCTACAACAGGCAAAGTACTTGACGATAAGATGGCTGGAAGGGGAGCGTGACGGCATGCCAGACAGAATGTCGTTGGCATGATTTGGGCCTGCCGCATGCAAATCTCCCCGCCAGGTCAGTCCCGTCAATCCGAGCCGTCCGAGCCGTCCGTCTGCGCCGGCCCATCAGTCTGTCCTACCTGTCCCATCAATCCAATCCGCCCTCCGTCCGAGCCGCACGAGCTCTCCAGCGAGCTGTCCGAGCCGTTCGATCAGTCCGATCAGCCGGCCATGCAACCTCGCCACATGGACGCCAAGCGTCCAAGGCACCCCTCCCCCCCGGCCCCCAACCCCCACTTTTTGAATGGCAGAATTGAATGCTTTCCCTTTGATTGTGGATCAGCCGCAAGAAAAGCAGACCTGAATGCAGAGCACGGTGTTACCGGGTTGCGAATCGACCAGCTAGAAGTTGGACGGTGTCCGTCGGTGCCTCCGCCCAAATGTCGACCTGAACGACCTGTTTGGGCACTACAAGAGTGCCACAACCTGTTTTCAAGAGTTAGCCGAAATGAAGAGCGCTTGCCTATGGAAAAATTGGGAACACCCTTTAGACCGGCATGGTTGGACATACCAATGCCGTTTTTGTTGTCCACCTAGGAGTGGAGCCACTTAACAATCACAGCCAGATAGCCACCTGTTCGGCCGTGTGCATGCGCTCCCGGTCACCTGTCCCATTGGTCGATTCTGGCGCCTCAAGGTTGCAGCTCAGCCTTGGTCAGTGGGTCTTTCAAACTGCCTTCCATCGTGATACCTGAGCCGTTGCGAACTTGACGGAGACACTGGAGATTGATTCTTCTGCTCTTCAGCCTTTTGTGGGCGCCTCCCCCAGCCAATTCCTGTGTCTAGCCTTTAAGCAACAGGACTCGCGCCAGATTTGTTTGAATCCTAAGCCGCTCGGAGGGCCCCTTTCTTCCTTTCCCGCCGATGCTGGTCCGCATGTAACCTGGGCTTGTGTGTTTGGGTGGTTCGCTTGGTTGGATGTTTGGATGTGAACGGTCAATATGACTGATACTCTGCTTGCTTTTTGGGGAGGACATGGGGGACCTGCCCAATTTCCTCTTTTTTTTTCTCACACAAGAAGCGATGCCTACCCGTCCTCCAACTAACATGGCACCTGCACGATTAGTTTTGATTTTTGAAGGGACCCCGGTCAGTTGCCATGTTAGTGGAAGGGAGGGTACCCAATTCAGCCAACCGTAAGTAATACTGTGGATGGAGGACATCCTGCACCACCTTGGCTCAATGGGAAACCATTCTTTGTTGGCGTGTACGGGGGAACCGGATCAGAAACCAGGGTTTCTTAGGTGGTGCCTAAGAGGATTTCGTCCATGTGACATCCATGCCTTCTTTTCAGGCGCTGCCTGAACCTGCGGCAGAACGTGCGCATGCTGCCGGCGCGGATTCGCGGATTCCGGGCCAAGGGCGAAACCGGGCGGTTGCTGCGGTTTTGCTACGGGAACCACCTGGATGTTGCTTCTGACTTGTTGCCTGGTGCCTGGTTCTGGTTTTTCAGGGTTACCCAAAAAACACACGTATTCGGCCTCCTCCCTTCAGGATATTTGCTGTGTGAATTTGTTCACGAGCTCACCGATTCTGGGGCACAATTAGCTGGGGCCCTATGATGAAGGTCCTATGGGGCTTTCTTCGCTTTTCGTTCGATTTGGGTGTCAATTATGCGGCCTATTGAATTCACCGCCATTTCTGATTTGGGAATAGTCGTGATTCGCCGATTGTGGGAACCGGGGTCCGAATTTTGCCGCATCCCCTGCGTGGGGCATGGAAGGCTTGGGGTGCAAACCACCGCTAACACAATGGTTGGGAATACAACCGTCATGGTTTACCTGTTGAGGATCATCCTCTAGATTGGGTCCCGTCGACCATTCTAATGGGCAGGGTGGAAGGCGTGGGGTTGATGTTGGGTTCTTGGCCTCAAGGAATGCTTCAACCTCCACGTAATGTACCAGGGAAATGGAGCCAGTGCCGGGTTTTTGGCCATGCAGACCGCGGAAAAAGGTGGAAGTTCCTGACCCGTGCCGCGTTTCTCCTCCCGCTTCCCTTGATAGGTTTCATCCCTTAATGGGAAACCTAGCCTGACTGCATTGCCGAATGTTTGACATGAAGCGGCCATTCTTGTCACAGTGTTGCTGTGGCGTCATTCAGAGCAATGTCCATCAATTTCATTCTTGAGAGTTGTTTGATGTGATTTTTTTTGGCCAGAATCTCAACGAAAAAGCTTACTGGAACAGTCCCTCCGTCTCGAAAGTCTCAACATTCGCTTTTCGCCCGAAACAGGGAGCCTATCAGGTGCCATGGCTTTACGAGGCTAGGTGGGGAAGAGCATGCAACTGCCTGTGTCTTTAGGTTCTTTCAGGCAACCAAAGGGAAGCTCCACTGATTTTGTAGTGACACCCAGGTTGGTTTTTCGGAAAAGGGGAGCTCCACTGATTTTGGGGGCCCGGGTCCTCAAAATACTGACACCTACGTCACCTCCCCTGCGCTTCAGGTGGCGGCCTGCTTTGGAGCTGCCCAAATGGCCCGGGACTGAAGCGTTGAAGTAGGCCAAGGCACTGGAGGCTTGGGGGAATCATTGTTTTTTCTTCGGGTATCAAAATGCAAGCACCCCCCCCTCCCCCCCCGAAAGGGTGGTTTCTTTTTGGTTTCCCTTTAAAGCCAGGGTGAAAGGCGGCCCGGAAAACACCCACACAGCGAATTCCTACTTCTATGATACCATAGAGTCTTCCTATTGAGTGGAGAACTGTCCATTGGGAAGGCCTTGTGATATCGCAGTCAGTTCCCAACAGTCTGCTAGAGACCCTCTTTTGGAAGGGAGCCGGGTTATGTTGAGAAATGCCAGCCAGTAGGGTCCTTTGGTTTTGACCTGGGTGATGATACGACTCTTTGGTGTGCCAAAACTCATCGCCGATTGGGCCCTGTTCATCTGAGCAGTCCTTATGTGCCAAACCTGAGAATGCTGGCCCAGGCAAAGAAAAACCTTGTTCAAACCATACCGGCCGTTTGCTCATTGTGCAAGTTGTCAAGCCCTGCATGGTTTGTTCTTTGCTCCCCCAACACGTGCGTTCAACCTGTGCGTTCTTGTGGTCGTGTTTGGTTTGTTTTAACTTGCACGGGCTTTTTTAATGATTGCTGTGAACAGAGGTACTCTTGCCATTTCGGGGTTGCGCTGGTTGTGATTCATTTCCAGACCCCAGGTTGGCGGCACCATAATCGACGTGGACAAATGTCCAATGGCAAGCTGAAGACTTGACGATTTGGTGGAGCATGAAACTCTCACTGGGAAGATGGAAGACAATTAAAGGGGGTTCAAGATGCATGGCAACAACATGACACATAATCAACAGGCAATTCCAAACAAGGGTCCCCAACAAAAAATCCTTGGCATATGACTGAAGCCTGGACCCTTGAGGGGTGGAAATCTGCAGAGTCGCACTCGGGTCGGATCGATCCACCGCCCGCTTCACCGGGGTTTCTGTTAACTCTGCATCAGCGGCATGGGGGAAGGGCTGAGAGTATCTGAAACTTGTAGTCAATCAGGCGTGTCTTTCCGAATCTGGTCCACTTTTTGGGTTTGGATGTGCATCCCTCTTTAATTTGTTTGCTTAACTCTTTGCATCCAGCTCCCCTTGCGTGATTTGGGCATGCGGCATCCCAACCCGGAGCTGGCCCTACTCCGCACGCTCGCGAGGCGGTCGCGGGCCATGCGCCATGCGGATTGAGCAACTCAGGCCATGCTGGAAGCCATGCGCACCTTCAACGCAGGCAGCTTGAAGATCATGGCCCAGGCGACGTCGGAAATCGCGAAGTTGGGTTGTTTCGGGGGCCAGACGGGGCGAGCTCCCCCGCTGTGTTTGTTGCCCTTTGGCTGAGCTTCGCCGTTAAAATCAATGATCCCGCAAAAAAGGAGCCGTTTTTCTCCGAAATCGATGGGATCATCCGCCTGCGATGCTTGCAATGGGAGGTCTGAGAAGTCAAATGCTTGCACTTGCGAGTGCCACTTGTTTTGCACTCAAGCGTTTGTGCAGGCCACCCATGGAAAGCCTAGACCAGTCATTCGTCCTGAAATATTGAATTGGAAAGCCACGAAATATACTGGGAAAGAGAACGCAAGTCACCCGCAAGGAGTCTGGTATTGCGATAGACTCAGGGTGCAGGCAATTCGTATCTTGGTTGAGTTGAGATGCACCTGCCCATGACGAAAAACGAGGGGGTTCAATGAAGATGGACATGTGTATGGGGGTTGATCAATAAACTCCTGTCCCCAAAACGACCATGCGTAATTTCTCCCATTTGAGTCTTCAAAGTAATCTTTTTAGGTAGTTTCCCTAATAATCAGCTCATGCAAAGGACCCTGTTGTCAAACTCCACATGAACGTGTTTGTGGTACTATCCACGGCGCGCAAGCGAGACTGGAGAGCGTTCCGAACATTGAATCCACGAAACAATAGGCGGCTTTCTTTATGGCCATTTGGTAACGAACATCGAGGCCCTAGGTCAATAGGTAGCTTTCTTTCTTTGGGACAGATCTTTCGACTAAAAACTTTTTGGCTGAATCAGCTCGCATTTGTCGGATGGCCCCATAAACAGTTATTCGCTTTTTGCGGAGCGGCCAACAGCAGCCAAGCTTTCCTGACGTTTTCTGGAAAGGAACAAGCAGAACCGTCCAAGAGGGGGGGGGCTCCCAAGTCTGCGAGGCGAATCTCCCGACCATGGCGGTGCTGCCGGGGGCTTGCTAACACCACGACTGGGGAGGCGGAAAGACCTCCAGGGGCTGAGTCTGGACTCTGAGGGTCAATCGGGGTGGTTTGGGGCAGCTTTCAGCGGCGGGGTTTCCGCAAGAGGGTATTTTTGTTGTTTTTGAACATATCCGGGGTGGGGTGGGGGGGAACTGCCTTACGAGAACAACATGATCATCTTTGAGTGGCACTAGGTGGTGGAATGGGAGCCCAGCTCCTGAACAAAGATTGATAAGGAGGCGCCCCATTCAAGAGGGAACCCGGATCACTTTTGGGGACCCGACTTTTTTTCCTGCCTGGAAGAATTGGGGGCTACCAGCCCAAACCGGAATTTGCACGCCGTCAGTCCGTGCATTGTTTGTGCAAGTCCAGGTATTTGGGGGGCCCTTCAGTAGGTAAAAAGATACTCTTCGTCCAACAATAATAGAGGTGGACAAGAAGGGGTTGGAAGACTACCATCCTCATCACACCCTTTGTCCACTTTCATGACTGAGAGCATCCACTGAATGGATTGCTCTGGACACTAGGATGAAACATCCAGGCTCCGCAGGGGATCCCTATCTCAGGACGCATCAGGCGAGGCAAGAACTGTCTTGCCACTTGCATCAGCCAGTGTGAATGGTCAACTCAAGCGTCCCAATCTTGGGAAGCTGTTTGACGTGTGGACTTTGGTGTGTTTTGCTTGCATGTTAGGACTTCAACTTGTTGCCAACTAAAGGTTTTTCCATTAAACCACTAAACATTTTTCACTTCTAGCAGGGGAGCAGAAAGCAACCGTGTGGGTGTGGCTTGGTCAAAACCAATGGTACCATTTTGGGGTAGGTGAATTCACCACCCATTTTAGAACCTATTTTAGTGGTTGGATTGGGATGTTCACTGGGTACGATCTGGATTTTGTTCCATGGGTGTGGCTGAACATTTTAGGAGCTAGGGTTACCCAGGTTTTAGTCTTTTGTTCCATTTACCAAGGTGACATTTGAGTACATGATTTTTACCCATGGCCATGTGTGTGTGTTTGTTGAGGGGTACGCTTTGTGGGACTCGCGACGCTCAGGTCACGGCTGCTTCTGGGCCGGCGATACACCACCCAGCAGCTGCCCGGCTGGAACCGGATCTCGGGTTTTAGGTGGTACTGTGGATGGACCTTAGGCGCCACCGTTCAGAATCCCAACGGTTTCCGATCCGATTCCCTATGGTTTCAACCATGGTTTCCCTTCGTGGTGCGAAATGGATTTCGTCCATCCACGGTACGTCAGTCTTTGGGCACCCCTCCAAGTTGGTTTTCTTGGAGGTTCAGACCCAAGGCCATGTAAGGCAAAGAGGGTATAGGGAACTATGCCATGCCTTGTGTGTCAAAAAAGAGGTTCTCAGATCCTGGTAGAATCCCGTGGAATCCGAGTCCTGCGGGGTTCAAGAGGTGGCTTTTTAGGATTCGGAGCAAACTGGGGGTAGAATCTCTAGAACGCAGGGGCACCCTTCGTTGAGCTGGGCGGGTTGCCTTCGGATTGAGGGCGCCTGTGGCTGCGCAGCCCTGGCCGACCCTCGACTGAGATTCCCCGATACCGGCAACGGCAGGGGGACATCGTCACAGATCAATAGTGAGCCTGGTGAGAGGAACTATCCCCATTCCCTCTTTCTTTTTTGGCTCTGGCGAATCTGGGCGAACGTCCACAGACCTAAGCTGTAGAAGCACCGCCCAAACCATTGGTTGAGGCAGGGTTTGGGTGTGAGTTCAAGCAGGGAAGCCTTCAAAAGTGGTGGATACTAATGCCTATCCCTCATGCTCAGATTCAGGAGGCGTCTTGATGTGTTGACTCAACCGGGAGCCGGCAACCAAGGATGGCTTTCCATTTCAACTGAACAAGAACCATGGGCGGCTTTCTTTTTCCCATCTCCCAGCCCGGACGCTTTTGATCCGTGGGTGTTGAACCTCTTGCGAAATCCTCCACCAAGACACCCTACAACGATGACTTTCCCTGCAAATACCAACAAATGTTATGGTTTCTCATGGTTTCAACATGGCGAGAAATGGATTTCGTCCACAGTACGTCCTGTGTGCCGGGGCTTCACTTCGGACGCTTCCGACGGACCGACGGACCGAGGTGGGCCGCGATCGCTCTGGTCGCCGCAGCCTGGGATCTCAGTCTTCGGTCGATCGCTTGGTCGCTCTCTCGTTGGAATCAGTGAGAAGTGTTTTTTAGTGCTTCCAAGACCAAACATCTATCGACTTGAAAACAAGGACCGACAAAAAACCTTCCATGATTGTTCTAAAGAGATGCACAAATCGATGATAATGCTTTACTTTTAAGTGGTTGTGTCTTGCTTCTTGCGTGGGCTTCATTGGCTGGTCGACCAAGTGCAAGCATGGAGTAGGGCGGGCTATCGCCTGCAATCTGCAAAGCCAATTCCTCACAGCCAGTCATGCGCCAGGTTCCGACTTTAATTGTGTGTTGACCTGTGTCAGATATGAGTTGCCATATCAACGTTTCAGAATGTGCCTGGGTTCCTATGTTTCATGCCTCTTCATCATACCCACCCGTACTGAGGTCACTCGAGCATTCTTGTTTAAAGCCGTTGCTGCGAGTCGATCTTTTAGCCTTTTGGTTTTCCGATTTTGGCAACTATTGATAGAAAAGGTCCCAACAAGGTTTACCTTTTGTTTCTGCTTCCAAACTGGGCAACTGACTTGTCTTGTTTCGCGTTTCGAAGGCCGTTGCTGCCTTCACGCAGGCGCGCGGCCGGTTTTTTTTGTTTGTCCGGGGGTGGGTGAATCGGGGGGCGCGGGTGAAACCTTGGGTTCGGACGCTTCCCGGATAAATTTCCGTGGTCTCTTCGGCAAATACGATAATATGGGGGTGGATCAAAAGGTCCTTTACATGAAACTATCATTGGGGAGAGAACCACGAAAAAAAGTAATAGTTCCCGCCAAATGGGGAAAGTTCCCACGGTCATTTGGGGGCCAGGAATATTGATCAACGCCCATATCTGAGATGGGCTAAATGTGTGGCTGTCAAAACACCTGCTTCTCTGGAGTTTCCATCAGTCCTGGGGCTGCCTGAAGTTCAGAAGCGAAAGGCCATGAGCCCCAAAACGATGTGGCTGGTCGCAGCTACACCTCCAATAGCGTTGGTTTCAAACAGTTGGTTTTCAGGATGTATGCAAAGAACACGCATGTGTTGCCGGACATGTTGTACACTTTCTTGAGTCTTCACTTGTTTAAAAGCACTGCAACGAGGACCAACTAGATGTGAGAAGAGCTAGCCATGTCGATTGGCGTGCTCCTATCTGGAGCCTGGAATTTTAGGATGGCTGGCACACCTAGGTCCAGATTGGATGGAGCTGCCGGAATTCGGGGGCCAATGCAGAGCGAATGACGAAGGAATGGACCAGTTTACGCCACAACTTCCGCAGCACCAATATGAGGCTCTCTTGCTTGAGATACAGGTTTCATCCGAAAGTGAGGCCCCCTTGCAAAGAATGCAAGAGCCTTTTTCCCGGGGACGAATTGTTTTCCTTCTGGTGCGACTGGCTGGATCAGTTGTCGAGGTTCGCCTACTCTACTACCGGCAGCGCACCCGGGCCACTGGGGGTGGGGGTGGTGGGGGTTGCTATGCGCCGTGGTCACGAGAACCGTGATTTGCAGGCGTTGGTTGTTCGGACAGGGAAGAACCTATCGTTTTCAAGTTAGTTACTTGGGTCAATTTCCTTGCCGTGGAGGCTTGAAAAAGCAAGAACAACGGGACTCCAGGAAAGGACCGGCTGAAGCCACTGCATGCGTGCCCTTTTAAAGCGTGCGTGTTCATGATGGGCTAGGAGACGGTTCTTCCTTTCCCAAATCAGCATGTTGCCATCCAATTGGCTTTGCATTTTGCTCATCGGCGCCGACTCCGGGCTCAAATGCTTTATAGGCCATCCAGTTGTCCAGCTAAAAGTTCGGCGCTGTAAAGCCAAGGGAGATAAAAGTAAAGTCAAGCCACACAAACATGTTGCGAATATCGCTATGGACTTCAGTAGAGGTCCAGCTCAAAAGTGGTTGGTGGACAAGAATCCCCACCGAACTTGATGTTCCCAAAAGAGCCTTTCAGCTACAGCTTTCTGCTGTTTGGCGTTGCCCCGCGCATTTTTCTTTCGTGACACAAATTTATGTAACAATGGAAGGTCCAGGCATGTAGCGGCATCAAGTTGGCTCATGTTTTTCCGGGTGCCCCTTTTGGGGTGGTGTGAAAGGGAAACCAAAAGGAACCACCGATGTTGGAGAGTCCCCTGTTTTGGCACCAGATGTGCCCCAGACTTGCAGTGGTGACTTTTTCTCCGTTCACAGCCATGATCAGGTATCCCTGAAACCATGTCGCTTAAATTGCTTATCGGATTGCCTCATAGATCGTCCTAAGTGGCTCACAAGAACTTCTCGTGAAGATTGCGCGCTTAATGTTGACCCAGGATTAATAAACCCGTCCCATTATTAGGGCGGGTGTTCCCCTCCAAAAGTGACAAATCCCCACTAAAACAGGGGGACACCCTCATATTAGTAAAAAGGGGTTTATTACTCGGGGGTCAACATCATGAACACACAAAACAATGGCAACCGGCTGAAATATCCTGAATTCCTTGGCACCAAGGCCACCCTACTGGAGCAGTGGCCGCTTCCTGTCGCCCGCCTTGGGCGTCGCAAGCCTTATGTCCAGTGCCCCCGATGAGAGTCGCAGCATCATGTTCACTGCGCCTGACTTCGCTATGGTCTTTGTTCTTCCGATTCAGCCCTGGCCCTGGAACATTCCATGCCTTCAATCGCTTGTGATCAGAGGTCTAAGGTGGGCCCTTTGCCGCGCCCACTTGCGCGGCGCTGTGGCCAAGGGCCCAAGATCAACAGCTCGACGGGCCACTGGGAATCAAGAGAGGCAGATCCTACCACCGATTGGCATACAACACCCTGACGTTTCGGGGTCCTGGTTTGGACCATTGTCCTTTTGAAGGGACCGGGACCCTTTCTTGGGTTCTGTGTTAATTGGTGGGAGGGTAGGATCTGCGGGTGCCTGCAAAGAGCTAGGCACAACATATTTTCTCTTCTGCCTGGATTTTTGCGCAGCGTTAGGGCCCAACCTTGAGGTACCTGGCTACCCCAAAGGCACCACAGGAATTGTAGGTGCCCAAAAGCAACCTAGTCTTGCAAAATCCTTTCAGCTTCCATGATTGACTTGGGTGGCTTACACTTGCAATGTCTAGGGAATCGACCCAAGCTCTCACCAGCTCCCCGTTTGATCATGGGATCTAGCATGCTCGGAGCCCGCCCAGCTAACCGGAGGTATTTTTCTTTCCTGCTCAGCCTCAATCCTCGCTGAGGGGCGCTTGCTGCCACGCTTGCACACTGCCTCGCAGGGTTTGCTCATTTGCCTGCAATGTGTGGGCCACAGCAGAATCTCTTGTAGCCCATTTTGCATGTTTTGAACTGTTTGTTTGGGTGAGCAGTCCTGTGTTGTGTCTGTTGGATATATTCAGTGTCGGCATTGTGTCGCGATATCGGGCCCCCCTGCGGAATTAGTTTCAGTCGGCTGTTTCGTTGTCAGCTTGTACTGGAAGGTGACTAGCTGAGAAAAGTTCAACACTATGGCAAAAATGTTCGGGGACAGGTCGCGCAAGATTCACAGATCCTGAATTACATTTCCCAATGCATTGTGATCAAATTATGGTATCATATTATTTATACTATTTTGGAAAAAATGCTACCCTCAGGTCCTATTTGCTAATCACACCAATCTTTGATTGAGAAGGTTGCAAGATGTCGCTGCCATCGAAGTTCGGTTGGGCTGTCAAGTTCAGGTCGCCGGCTTCAGCTTGGTGCACTCCGGTTGGCTGAGCTTGATGCAACCGTCGCTTACTGAACCCCTTGGAGTTTCCTTTGGAAGACCAAGGACTTGTTGCAGGTTCAGGCTGCTTGCTTTCCTATCACCCCTTTGGAGCCCCAAAGGCCCCACACGCCAATGGAAAAGGTTGCGATACCCGCGCGGCGATCCACGCGCGTGCGACGCGCGGCCAGGTTTTTGAAGAAGCCAGCCTCTACGAAGGTGCCGTTTTACATCCAGAAGCCTGTGGCCCCAGCAAGAAGGGTTCCATTGGCAGACCCAGTTCCCTGATTATGTTCCCTTAGAGTCAAGCACCGGATGTAAGTCGACCTTGGTCGTCAAAAGCATGGAACTCTGGTGGGGGTGGCGGACGCTACAAGGGCAAGAAGGGCGAAACGGAGCGGACAAGACACAGGATGTGTCCTGAAGGGGACACCAGACCTGATCAACAAGGAACCCCAAAGAAACCTTTTTGCAGAGGATGCATTTTTTGACATGTGATTTTGAATGGGGATCCGTGATTCTTGGCTGTTGATCTAGGAGTAGAGTTGGCGACTGCCGGCCATTGGCCACAGAGTTTGTTTTGCCGGTTGGCGGAGCCGCAACCGAGGCCGCAAAGCATTTCAGCATGCTGATCAAAGGGCACCCCGTCCAATCGGGCTGCAGCTATTAGTATCCATGACTTGACCGCGCAGTGTTTGGGGGTCAACTGTACTTCTCTGGCACCCGACAAGCTGCAATTTGGTCGCATGTCCTCGAAAACAAAGCCAGGCACCAACATTGGACAAGCAAAGTCGGTTGCCTGTGCGAACACAAGTTGACACAGAACATGCCCCGGTTTGGATCCTTGGCGCCCACTGGAGGCTAGACAAGTGCTGGCAGCCTACAGTTCCTTCAGTTCGTGATTTTTCCAAAAAACACAACTGACCCTGGTGGTTCCGTACCCCACATCCGCATACCACATGTTCGCCCCATGATATCATGAGTTGAGCAGCAATAAGAACAGATGCGGGTAATGTTGACCCCTTATTAATCAACCCCAGTTTATTATTGGGCCCCCTATCAACAAACTGGGGTCGATGAATATGGGGTCAACATTAGTAAAGGACAATCCCAAGTGCAGCCGCCTTCTTACTTACTTAGGTTCTGGGATCGACCATCTTAGTACCGGGTTTTGATCTTGGCCCGGTGGTTTCTTTCTGTTACCTTTTCAGGAGTCCACTTTTCACCTGCAAGACATCCGAAAAGGACTCCCAATCCGATCCCGAGGACCAACATCCTGCTGGGGGAGCTGCTGACGTCCTTCCTGCTGACCGGGGTCTACTTAGGCTACTTGGCGGACTCCGAAGGACCGGGATGCGATGGGCGCCTCTTGGAGAGCGAGCTCATTTCGGGGGTTCCATGGGCTCACCATGAGGGTTCTTTACATGGGGATCCCCGAACTCGCGGGCGCCTTGCGGCGTGCGAAGCCTTGTTCGCGCCAGGAGTCACAGCCAATTGCTCTTGGGATCAGGCGGGATGGGATAAGCGCGCCATCCGCGTCTTGAAATGGACGGCGAATGCTGAAGTTTTGGGGAAGGAGAGCTTCATTCAAGGATTGGGGGGTGTGAAGCACGTCTTGGAAGTAGTTCTGTGTTCACATTGATATCACCTCGGCGGTGGCCATTCAAGCTTGTGCCGCCATGTCAGCATCTTCGAGGGTACCCTTTAGGGAAACCAAAAATAAAATAAAAAAAAGCCAAGGAGAAGAACACCCACTTTAGGGGATCCCCCCAATGAAAGACACCCCTCACCATGGAACCCCCCTACGCTGCAGCTCTACGAGTTGCCTGGTCAAAGCAATCCAAGGAATCTCCCACTGAGTTTGATACTATGTTGCAAAAATGGATTTAGCAACTGCACTTGAAGTTCGTGTTGGTTTGGGTGCCCAGCAGTTTGAATTGGTGGAAATCCTGCACCTCGCAAAGGTGGCAGCACGTTGAACAGAAGGAGTCGTTAGCTTTGTACGGAAGTGCAGCAATGGCAATTTAGATCGGCGATGCGCTTGCGTAGCAGCTTCTTTCTGGATCTTGCCTTGAGGAGTAGCCGCCTGCTTCATTGACAGAGGGCCGGCGATAGATCAATTGAGCCACAATCAAAACCCGGGTAGATGGAGGTCGGCAAGCAGTCCCAGCCGGAAATAGGTGCGGATATCCGTCTTTTAGTTTCCTCGCAGCTCGCATCCATAGTTTGACTGCCTCGCATCCATAGTTCATCCCTTCAGTGCTTCAAATCCCATGCCACGCCCTCGGACCCATCTCCCGCCAGGTCGCAGACTACCGGAACATCCTGGTGATTTTGGCCACTTGGCGAGTCCGCGAGATTTCTGTGGTGCCTGTCACTTTGCTGATGGAAGGAGGAGGGGGCCTGTGGTGCTCTTTGCCCTTGATAGAGGGGATTCCCCTTCTTTCAGTTCATTTGCCCACAACGTTTGGTTGGAGTTTGCAATGTTGCTCGGCTCACAGATTCAATCGCATGCAGGTTGTGGTACAATAGAGACCGGGTGTTGCTGGCCATGAACATTTGATGGCATTGGTTTCTGTCTGGTTCTAAATAACCGTTAGTCCAGTGTGTTTCTTTTTATATATTTTTATCCAGGATACACTTGGGCATTTTTTGGTGGCCACCTGCCTTCACCAGTTCCAGTGCTTTAAACATGTTGGAAATCCGAAGGTAACAGTTCTGACTAGTTTTCGCAAATCTACTCGGGCAGAGAACCGCTTCGTGTCGGAAGTCGGAAGCCCATGATAAAAATGTTCAAAGCCACTTCTCCACCCGCTTTAGGCCCGAACGTCGCCTTGCATGCAAGCACAAAGAATGGCCGAGGAAGCGACTTTGTATAACAAACTAGTGTGTCTGATGCTGGGAAGGATGTATCATCGCCCGTGGCAAAAGGGCGTGGGTTGATGGTGAATGAATGACATGACTCTCAATGGTGGAGAAGTTTGGGCACCACGCCGCCCACTCGGCAGCAAGTCAATGTCCCTCATTTTGGGGCTTCGGAAAGGCGGGCTTCTGGGCCTTTGCCCTGAGCCAACAGTTGGGGCTTGACAATCTTTGTGGCGAGTTGGCTGGATCTTTGGACCTTGACTTTTTGGGACAGAGTAAGTTAAACTTTTTGCAGATCGGTCAGGAATTGCATATTTGGCGATCAATTTTAGCCATGCCCCCCCCCCTTCCGATTCTATTCAAGGATCCTTTTGTTCAAAAGATGTTTTTAATGAACAAGCCGCCCCCCAAAGCTCCAATCATCCGTCATGTCCTCCCCGAATGGGACCTCATTCAGAAGTTGCAACTTTCTTCAGGCGAATCGGATCACTCCACGTGTTTGGAAAGGTGCTGCTCGCCACATCATCTGTCATGTCCTCCCCGAATGGGACCTCATTCAGAAGTTGCAACTTTCTTCAGGCGAATCGGATCACTCCACGTGTTTGGAAAGGTGCTGCTCGCCACATCATCTGTCATGTCCTCCCCGAATGGGACCTCATTCAGAAGTTGCAACTTTCTTCAGGCGAATCGGATCACTCCACGTGTTTGGAAAGGTGCTGCTCGCCACATCATCTGTCATGTCCTCCCCAAATGGGACCTCATTCAGAAGTTGCAACTTTCTTCAGGCGAATCGGATCACTCCACGTGTTTGGAAAGGTGCTGCGAAATGGATTTCGCCACCATCAGTACGGGGCCTTTCTGCGGCCAGGTGTGGGCCGTGCATGGCTGGGTCGCAGGCCTCCTGGCCCGGCGCCGAGACGAGTTTCGCTTTGGACGACGGGTGTGACGGTCGGTTTTCATGTTTTGGGGCGCCCGTTCCAGGCGTTTTTTCTGGGGAACAGGACGCCGCAGTGCTTGACGATGCCCATTTGGGGCGTTTTGACATGGGAGCAAAAGAGCAGGTACCAATGCGTGGGGTTAATTTGGAGACCAATAGCCACGTGTCCAAACGGCCCTACAAATCGAGGTTTTTCTTTCGGGTTTCCCTTGAATTACCAACCCGCGGTTTGGGGTCCGTCAAAGGACACCCTTGGACGTGCAGTTCGGGCATTCGTTTGTTTCGTATCCTCTGCCTCCGAAGCTCGAGGAATCGCATGCTTTCCAGGGCTGACGAGCTTGATCTCTGCCGTTGCAGGCTTTCGGAAGCCCTGTGTTTGTGTTGCGAAATCCAGAAATGGCAGCACGTTGAAACAGGGCTCCTTAAAAGATACATTTTGCCCATTTGAAACATGGCCTTTTTCCACCAAAATAAAGGGACACCACCATTTACAAGGCAATGTTCAGGTGTATGATGTAAGGATCCCTGTTGAAACCATGGTTTCATTGAACCACAACGATTGTTTGTATCTTGCGTTGGGAATCGAATCAGAAACCGTTGGGTTTCTGAACGGTGCGGGAGCTCTGGATTTCGCGTCCATCCACCTCCAGAAGGCCGGCCTTTTGGACCAAAAGCTGATTTGTTCTCATTCGAGCGCTCTCATTTCGGGTAGGTCACAAGTAAGGCCATCAAACTGCCCTTTCCACTTTGCCATGGGTCATCCATGCATGGTTATATTGTTTCTCAAAAAAGGAATCGTTCTCCCAAACTGGTTGCTTTCCTATTGGATTTCCGTTCAACACCAACCAAACAGGTATGCGCAATTTTGAGGAGCTCGCCACACGAGCTGCAAGGGACACTTGCCAGAGCATCTTTCTATGACATGCTTGCTTTCAAATAATTTGGACCTCTCGATCCTGTATCTCACGTGATATGAACAGATTCCGCCACTATATGGGACTTTCATCCAAAACAATCCCAACAAATACCCGCAAAACAAGACACACCCAAACGTAGCAGACGCCCTTCGCTGTTTGCGCAATCAGCGGTTCTGGAAGAAAAAAAAGACGATGCGGCGCGCTTCGCCAGTCGCACTGGGAACGCTGATCCGACGCGGAGCCATAACCTGCGCTTGGGAGGTCCTCCAATGAAGACATGGGCCCCGGAACGCACAGAGACAACACAAATGTAGACACAGACACACGGACAGACACAGGTTCTCAAAGAAGGTCCTCAAAACTCCTGGTCACCAGTGGTTCCCTTCATGGCTGGTCATTGGTGTGACCTGAAATGGGCCCCGTCAGGACCTTTTGGAAACAAATGGCTTTGACCATTAAACCTACAAAAGGTTCGACAGACGGTTTGCTCAGGATGCTCAGGAAGAGCAACCTGACCTCAAACACCGAACGCCAGGTCAGGTGGTGGTACCTCTCTTGTTTTTAAGGGAGACTGCCGGAAAATACTCTCAAAATGCAGGCATTTTAGAACGACGCTCATTTGGACGTCCCAACCTTGGTCCCTGCAAGAGGATCATTTTTCTTCCTGCTAGTGGGAGGAAGGGTACCAAAAAATAGGGGATTGTCCAAAATGCGTGGTTTCCCTTGGGTTTCCCTTTAAACCAACCGAAAACCAGGGGGTTCCGCTCGCTAAAACGCCGACACCCCCAATGGGGCGCTGAGGTCAAGGAGTGCTCGGCCTTCGCGAAGAATGTCTCGCACATGGTCTCAGCAGGGGCGCGGGCCTCGATGGGATGGGCTCGCCCAAGTGGAGTTGCCCCCTCTATATCGCCGTGGGTCAAAATCCAAATCGTACCCCCAGTGAACATCCCAATCCCCACTAGAATAGACTAGAATGGGTGGTGCACCTACCCCAACATGGTACAATTGGTTTTGACCCACAGCCATATCGCCGTGAGTGGGGTCTGCCTCCCACTGGCTGAAGGCATTTGTGGCAGGGTACCTGGAATGAACAAACATGCTCTTGCAGGGACCCCCTGTCAGGTGCCATGTTAGTGGGAGGGAGCGGATCCTTTTGGAGGTTGTGACATGGAAGCGATTCCCGACTTGTTTCAGGGTGCCCTTTTGGTGTACGCTCTAGAAAACAACTTTCCTCTTCTGTGCTCCAGTCAAGTTCCATAGTGCGAAGGGTTGCTTCAGAAAAAGGAGGTTCCCTGAGACGTGTCTCGGGTGGTTGGCGGGAAATATGCAATCAGCATCAAACCATGCAGCACAGAATGACGGCACCTGGATCGCCAGTTGCTTTCTCCCAGCAACTCTGACAGATTCTTTGGGGAAAGTGTATGGAAAAAGCAACTTGGCTATCTAGGCACCTGAACAAGTTAAAAATGACAGACTGCCCAAACTGATGAGCCAGATTGCACCATTCATAAGCCGCCAGTCCGCATCCAATTCGGGCCTGAATCACTCAATCGAAAAAAATAGCTGGCTTTGCTAGATTGCGAATCCAGACTCCCAAGCATCAATACTATAGCTTCCAGGAATTGCCACTGTTGCTCCATCAAATGCTAGGCATGATGCTAGATTCTGAATGGGTGTCCTTCCTTCGATTCGGACTTTGCCTCCTTCATCCCTTCATCCAGTCGCGCAAGTTAACAGCAGGTCCATATTGATTCATATAATGATTCCAAGTCAACAGCCGGTTCGTGTTGATTCACGCCATGATTCTTGGAACATGTACCATGATTCTACATACCATGAATAACGCATGGTATGATTTGTCTGGTACTTTGTAATATACCATGCCCATTCTTTTCAGCCATCGTTCTTTTCAAAAACCAGTCATTTCCCCAGGGTTTTTGGTGGTTTTCTAGAAAGAAGGATCCCTAGAAAGAATGGAATGGGAAGATACCTCTAGAATACTCGGAACATGAACCCCCTTGGCTGGGCACACAAGTCGAGTTCCTTTAATTGGAGCTCGCGAGACTCCGCTTCCCAAGTTGCGGACTGTCGGAGTGGTCGCTTCTTGGGTTTGGGCCGTTTTAGGGGTGGCTGTGGTTGTCAAAAATAGTTGGGAACCCTTTGCACAATGGGTTGCCCCATAGGTCAACGGAACCAATTGGACTAAAACGTGCTTTGCTCCGATTCCTGGTGACCCATGTAAACAAAAGCTCGTTGAGGACCTGTTTGGGCCATCCACTCCAGTTCGGTGTGGCGCCATCCTTACTGAACTCCGCTGGGGCGCCACGGAGTCGCAAAACCAGGCAGAAGCCGAGGGATCAAACCCCTTTGCCGTAGATCCGGATGCCTGCAGCAAGGCCTTGGTTCTCGAAGCTTGGTTCGACGATGTTAAGCCCGGAAGGGTTTTCAATTTGACTGGCGAGGCGTGAGCCACAAGCCGAGTAGACCGTCCCAACTGGCCGCGGGCTTTCTCTACCAAAAGGGCTAAAGGCACGTAGCTGCACCGAAACGGGTCCCAAAAATTGGGGTTGAACCGGCACCAGACTTTTTCGAGAACGCGCCCCGGCTTGGTAGATTAGGTTAGTATCATGCATTGTGACTCCGGCCGTACTTTCTGAGAACCCCCCCTTACCCTTCTAGTGTGTAGATCATGTTTCATTGGTTCCATGACTCAGGTGATGTATTTCTTCCCCATCTTGGTCATCAGCGGCCCGGTGAACAACGGCCCGGTCACCGCCTGCGCCCTGCTGGCCCGGCGCTAAAGTTTAGGGGCCGAAGGATGACCAAAGGGTTTGGTCGAAACATGGTGACTGGGGTCAGTTGCTTTGAACTAAATATGAAGCAACATCTGAAGACATGGACTTTCTGGCCGTTTTTGTGGGCCAAGGTAAATGGGTTTCCTTTGATTTTCCCTTTATCTACCTGAGTTCGGTACCCTGACAAACCCCAGATGCACGTGAGCGACCGACAGCCATGTTGGGGAAAAACACCCACAAAACGGGTGGTTTTCCTTAGACCAAAAAGGGGTGCCCGAAAAGAAGACACGCATCTTCTGGTTTAGCACGCGAGAAATCCCGAGGATCCCCAGCATGAACCAATTACCGCAGAATAATTACAACCTATGGACGGGATGCAGAGGGCTTGAACGCCGGGCTCCGGGATACACCAGATGCCCAAGGACACCCCAAGGCTTTGGCCTTCCCAAATCTGGGGTGTGCTTCTGATACCCCTCCTTTCCTATATCTGGGGGGCCACCATTTGGCCGTGGCTCAAAAATGGTACAGAACATAAGTACCTTAAATGTGAAGCCTACCTGCGTAACCCACCCCCTTTAATTTAAGAAGAGCCACACCCATTTGGCCCACTCATACGCCATTGCCAATGTGTGGTGAATACTTTGGTGCATTTTGCTTGGATGTTAGGACTTCAACTTTTTGCCAACTAATGGGTTGTCCATTAAACCACCAAAAGTTAAACTTTTAGCAGTGGAGCAGAAAGCAACCGAGGATACTTGGACCAGCAACTCCAGAAAAAAGCCATCCGGCGACCCCGGCACTCGCACCCGGCCACCCGAGCGAGCGAGCGAGCGAGCGAGGTGCTCATCGCCATCTTGGTCTGGGGCCTCGCGCCGGCGCGGAAGTCCTCGCAGGAGACCAGGCGATCCGACCCATCCGACCGAGCCGACCGAAAGGAGCGAGCGAGGACGCGGGTCGCCCGGGTCGGCATGTTGGGGGAAGAAGGGGTCTCCACCTTTTCCCCCTAAGCTTGGCTCCAGCCATCCGGTTCAACTTAGGTTTTTGAGATCTTTTTGGCTGGTTATGTGGTAGTTTCCGTATTCAGCCCAAGTAAAGTTAAACCTTTAGCAGGGATCTGAGGACAGCCCAGTAATGTTGACCCCAAATTAATCAACCCCAGTTTATTCATGGGGGGGCTTTCCCTGGGTTTAGTGGGGAATCAGATCACTTTTGGAGGCCCCACCCCTAGTGATAAACTGGGGTTGATTAATATGGGGTCAACATCAATAGGCACTGGTCACTAGGCTGCAATGGCGGAACCGGTGTTTTTTATTTGAATTTACACCAGCCGTGTCTATGTAGAATTTCCTCATGTTGGATTCTCATTTTTGCGAACGCCTGTTTTTTTTTTTTTTTTTGGGGGGGGGGGGTGCATTTCTTTTTCAATCACACCTGGGGGGGTCCCGGTGCGTTTTCTTTGAAATCTCACCGGAGCCCCCAAGCGTAAACACCAGCCCAGAGGCGTGAATTCAACAAAAAAGCGGAGCCCCGGGCGTGAATTCAACAACAAAAAACAGTCCCGCCCCACAGGCATGAATGCAACAAAACAAGCACCGGGACCCCCAGGCGTGATTAAGGAAAAAAGAACACCGACACCCCCAGGCGTGATTTCCCAAAAAAGAAAAAAACAAAAACACCGGAACCCCCCACTTCAAAAAACACACCGGGACCCCCCGGGCGTGATTTCAAAAAAGAAAAGCACACACCTGGATCCCCCAGGCGTGATTTCGAAACATTATGTACTTCCAAAAAAAAACCACACCGGAGCCCTGTAATGGCCCCCCTTATCAAAGAGGCGAAAGATAAGTGAGTGGATGCATCATTTCCTCGAGCACCGGGCAAGTTGGATCTACTTTTACCCGAATGTAAGAGTGTACGGAACCAGAAGAGTTCGTTCCTCTCCTCAGAGGTTTAATGGGTTGAAAGTTGCAGGGGAGGATCATCCCCGAAAGGATGTGTGCACCTATTGCAGGAATTTATGCTATGCTACGTTGTTCTCACTTGCACAAAGCCGACCTTCTGACCTTTTGGTTTCCCTGATTTGGTCCATGTCTAGTCATGGCCCCCAAAGGCAGCGTTGGCTTGAATCAACGGGCTATACGGCTATACGTCCCTTGTCGCCTGCCTGGGTCCTTTGGGCAATTGAGTATTGTGACTGCCTCAAACTCGAGCGATAGAGCATTTCGGTTGACCTGTGCGTTGCATGACGGCTGTCCTCATCTTTCAGCTCTTTGATTCCTTGACGGTGCTGGGAGGCGCTCATCAGCAAGCCAGGCCGTCCCATTCGTAAAACAGCTGTTTCCAAAACCGTGGAAATAGGACACAAGTCAAGCCTGCCGCAGAAGCCAAACACAATACAAATACGGATAGATACCCGATCGAGGGCCATGTTTTTAACGGTCTTTCTGTGTCGTCGTGTCTTTTGTTTAATCGGAAATGCCAATACCACGTCACGGCAAACACAAGACGACTCTCGAGAGGCTGCACCACGGGGTGCACTTCGAGCCATTGCCCGAGAGCACGGGGTGGGAGGAGAAGATTTTGTGAGGTGAACAGTGGGGGTACCTGCACAGCGAGCCTGAGGTGTTTTTCGATGTCTGAGGCCACTAACGGCCACTACTTTGAAGCTAAGATGGTCATCAATGTTTCGTCCCTTCCTTGCGTCCTTTTGACAAAGACATTTTTTGAGGCGCGGTTTCATGACGCATGGGAAGGTGGGCCGCAACTTCACCCCAAAAACCGATCGCAGCAGTGACTGAAAAAAGCGATCGCAACTTGGCTATCTAGGCAGCAAGTCATGGAATGACGTAAAAACCATCCAACTGGTGGCTTCCTTGATTTGGGAATCCCCAGGGAAGCCTAACTCATTCCCTACTTCTTGCAGCAAGTCTCAGGTTGCCCGAGAGCAAGCTCCAGAGCCAGCTCCAACGGCCCTTTCTGCGGAAGGCGGGGGCCGGGGGCTGGGGGGGGGGTCCTTAATCCCGTCTGGAGTGAGCCGCCGCTTTGGGCCAAGCAATCGGTGTTCTTTCCCGAAAACAGAAGAAACAAACACCCCCGAAGAAGGGGTACCCACTTAAGAATCTGGCGATCCCTTTGTCGTTTGTGTTTGATTAATATTTTCTTGACAAGCCAAAAGGGGATAGATAGGTGTCAGTCTCCCCCAACAGCTGAAGGCTATGGAGTCTTTGCCCAATGCTTCGGACTGGGGGATTGCGCGCTTGCTGCACCCTGATAGGCGTTTGAGCCACCCAGTGAGCTTCATTGACATATCGTTTGACTCAGGTGAGACGGTTAGGGAGTAGCCTTTAACACATCAATGACCAACTAAGATATCCAAGTATTGAGGTGGCCACATTTCGTCAAGAGCCCGAGGCAACCCTCTTTCAACTTCCTTTGACAAAGTCAAGGATGATAACAAGACTAAAAGTGATTGCAATTAGATAGGAGGGGGGCTATTTTTCGCAATTTTCTCCCCAGAATGAACAAGGATATACCCTTTATATGATGGCTAGAGTGAATATTAAGCTTCTGGGTGTGGGTGTTTGGGGGTAGTAGACACCATCTTAGATTGCAGCACCTGGCTCAGCTGGCCCTGCCCAGCATGGAGTGAGCGATCGCCAACCCTAGCTTTTGGGGGTTCAACAGCATGTGGGTGGCTCGAGTTGGTACTCCGGTTTTGGTGGTTTTAAAGGGAAATGAAGAGAAACACCGACGCCATCTTGGAGGGGGTCCCTAAAAAACAACTGTGATGTTTCTCGTGATACAGGGTTTGTTGATCAAGCGAGAGGGTGCTTGAAGGATCCTATTCCATTCGCAAACGGCATGCCACGTTCACTAGAAAACGGCATGCCACAAAGGGCCGTGGTTTCTTAGGTGGTGCAAAATGGATTTCGTCCATCCGCGGTTTTTCCCAACGACGTCTCCCGTTTCGGGGCCCCGGTCCCAAAATTCGCTTCGGACGCGGAGGTTCAGTCAGTGGAGCAGATGCAGCAGATGGCGGCGGTGAAAGCGGCCCTGGAAGGCCCGACGCGGAGTTTCTTCTCAACCCGGGGGTTCAAAACCCGCGGATTTTTGTTGTTATTTTCCCATGTGATGAGTACCATTCTGCCATTTGGATTTGCCATGGCGCTTTCATGGACCCGATGTTCACCATGAAAAAACAAAAGTCAGAACCACCCCTTTGAATAGAGACCAGCCAATTTGTGTCACAGCAGCAGCCAGGGGCGGAAAATTAATCCAATGTTCCCATGTTCTTTTTGGGTGGGATAGGTAATTCATGTTTGCCATCGGCTGGAGTATCATTTGTGGCCAACGGACATCATTTGGACAGCGAAAGCGCAGCTATAGCAGCTGCAAAGGGAAACGAGATGAAGCAAATCGGTTGTCCTTCCTAACTTTTTGGCAGAGAAGCATTTGGAGTGGGTTTCTCTGAGACCCTTCTGAACCACTCATGCAGTATTCAGATATGACTTATTGCTGGAGTTCAGTGAATGACTAAGTTGGTTCCTTTTCATCATGCTCCCGAACGTGTCAAGAAAACATGAGGGAGCCCAACGGACCCCGTCATTGAGCGATTTTTTCGGTTCCATGTTGATTCCACTTTGAGAACGGTATTCAATTAAATTCGCAACCAGTCACTGGCAGCGACTGGGAGGAGCTGCGGACGGCTTTCCCCACATGGGATTGCTGGCAAGGCGCCTAGGTCTCACCCGCAAACTTTCTGGGGGCCGCAGACATTGCCGATCCCTCGTCAGTTTTACTGGACTTTACACTTTTTGGGAAGGCCATTTTGGCGGAAACAAACGGTTCGGATCTTTTTGTTCGCCAATCCGCGCGAGTTTCGCGTCCAGTCAGGCGCCTTGTCGCAATCGGACGCCAACCAATGTGAGATTTGCAGGCCCACAGGCCTAAAGGAACTTCCAGAAAGAGCTTTGACCATATAAGGACGACAGATGACTGAACTGGCGCTGAGTATGAGCACACCAGGAGGACACCCCCCACCGCGCGCGCGCGCGCGCGCGCGCGGGTGTGTGTGTGTGTGTGTGTGTGTGTGTGTGTGTGGCCCCCCTGTTTCTAAGGGGTTTCTGCTGTCTTTTTGAGTTTGGAGTCGAACGCCACCTTGCTGGATGTCTCAACATGAAGTAGTGTCACCTGCCGATGGCGTTCCTGAAGAGGATGGTCGGTGGCACGAAAGATGTTTGAGCATGCAGTAAGCCGAAACTCCATTGCCCTGCCGGAGACCTTCAAACAGCCTGTGCCTGCATGGTGGTGCGCATTGTCAGTTTTGCCGTCTCATATCAAGTGTGTTTAGGCACTGCGTCCGGGCTTCGGTCAGTGTCTTGATCCCTGTTGTGGGCATCTGTTCCGACTCATGCACTGACATTTTCTACAGACTGTTACCGGACCTTGTCGCTCGTGACGCTTGACTGTTCCAGCTGATCTTCTCAATACAGGCTTGGACTTCTCCCAGACCTACCAGCACCCCAGACTGTTTCCGTGAACCTTTTCTGTCAGACCAACTGTTTGACAACCAATCAGACTACCCGACACATCAGGTGAAAAATCACGACGCCGTCAGCTTGCTCTTGGCTCGCATTTGTTGGCAATAGATGTCTCGCCCCCACGCAGGTCCGATGTCGAACTCGGCAGGCCCCATGGCCAAGGCATCCAGGAACACTGCCGGCCCTACGCCGCCCAGGTCTCCAGTGCACCAGTCAGCATCACCGAGCAGGAGTACGCTTGTGACACCAGCTTCTAGCATATCTTGCGCGGTGTCCAGCACCTCAAGGGCTGCCAAAGCTGCGGTTCCGGCTCCTGCTCCCGGCGACGCCTCGACATCGATCCCTACCTTGCAGGTCTGGCCTGCATCTGTAGCTGGCCCGCTGCCGCAAATCCTGGTGAAAGCACGCCCGGCCACACCGATGACACCAATGACTCCAATGACGCCAACCACCCCGACAGTTTCAACTACAGCATGCCCACCTATGACCACAGCACCGACCCCTATCGCACCGACCCTACGGCAACCCCATCAGGTCAGATGCTTCCACCGCCCAACCCACCATCCAGGTCACGCCACACGACGGAGGGAGACCGGTCACGCTCCCACAACGCTTCCCCCTACTCCAAGTCAGTGCCCCCACAGCGGCGAGGTCGAGCTCGCTCCCGGACGCCACCTCCGATCTCCCGAAGGGACTCAACATCGGACAACTCCATCACGGCAGCATCGAATATTGCCGCGCCGGCGCCCACAGCAGCCAAGTCCTCATCCCGGGCGCCTACGGCAACTAAAGCCTCATCCCGACGACCGAGAAGCAATCGATTTCCACTTCCGCGTAGCAGAAGCAGTGCCCCATCGGCTCCAGCCTCCAAGGCCACAGGTGCTCACCCAGATGTGGGGTCGTCCTCGAGGAGCATGCAACTACGCCCGAATCCGCAGGCACATCCACCGCTGATCCTGCTTCCCAACCCGGAGTCTGATCCCTGGAGGAACGAACTTCAGGTGCTGGCCGCACCATATCGCCGTGATGGGATCCCAGTCAATCAGGAGCAGATGGACTACGTGGCCGCTACCTTGAATGCAGCTGGTATACCGTCTCAGCACTCCACTCTGAACTATGCGAAGGTCAACCCGGATCATCACTTTTATAAGATGACTCCGCACTGGTTCATGCTGACCGTCCCTTACCTTGGGGCCACAGTTCGGCTCAAAGAACCGACGAAGACGCGACCCATGCTGCTCTGGACTCACGCTTCCAGTGTTGGAGGTACTCGCGGCATCCTGCGGAGCCGACAGATCCATCCTTCCCGGCAGCACTCCTCGGAGTGCCCAGCCTTTTATGCCCAGGGCTGGAAGATCACTGGACACGCCGACTACGACGCTGAAGAAATCGCTCGCACGATGAGCCAGAACTGGAGCATGTCTTTTAACATGGCCCAATTGCTGTTGTTCGGACGCGCTGTTGGCACCTGTCAGCCGATTCGATCGGGAGGAGAGCAAGCTTGCATTGAGGCCCTGGACTCCAGTGAACGTCCGGATGTCATCCACTATGTGTCGGGCAAGTGTTGGATGGTGATCCCGGAGGCAAGTCAGATCGTTGGACTCGCATGGCCTACCGATACAAAGCCACCCACTGGTGTCCTCCGCTCGTGAACCTGCACCAGGAGCTGTTGTAGCCAATGACAATTAATGATGTTTCATTGCGAATAAGAGCATACTTCGCCACACTGCCGTCTTCGACTACCGACGATATTTTGCGACAAAAAGTGCACGCCAGAGCCTCATTCGAGTATGTGTTGACCTTACTGCAAGGTTTTTCCTTTTTGAAGCTTCGTGTAACTAATGCTGTTTCTCGGTCTCATACTGCCCCGGGCCCGGTCGAAATTCGGGGGTCGTTTTGGCAATGTTTGTTGTCTCAGCAATGTGTGGCGTACCCCTAGCGTTTAACCCATTAGCAGTGTTGCCGGCAACCTCCCATCTCGTGATGGCTTCTCAGTGGAACTATTCATGGCCGGCGGCATCGGCACCCTCTTCCTCTTCGCATCCGGGATCCTCGTATCTTCCGTCATGGTCAGTCCCGCAGTCCCAGCAGGAGGTATATCTCAGCTCCAATCGGATGGAACCCTTGCAACATCAACTTCGAGAAGAAGCAACGTCCCGCGTCAATCCCCCTCGGCCCCCACAGATGGCTCACCAGTTCCCTCCTCAACCTCCCGGTCAGTTTTACAACTATCACGGTGGTGGAACAAACCACATGCAGACAGGTCCCCGTCCTCCGCCACCAGCACCGCCAGCTCAACCTCCAGTTCGGGCACCTCTCGGCCAAGGTGATGCAACGCAGTACACTCAGTCTCGATACTCGCAGCTACTCCCCAGCACCTTCCAATCTGACGACATCTTCCTCGACAAGACGGAGGTCCGTGGTCTGCAGCTGTACCGTCTCGTTCAGCCTACTCAGTGGTCCAGAAGAGTCGGGCTCGCAGGAACAGCTATCCTGGATCTTCCACTGACACGACTTCTTCGAGGAGGAGCAGAAGATCACGCATTACGAGCACTGTCAAATGGCCGCTACAGCACACCAGTCATGGCTCAGACGATAGCCGAGGCAGTCTTATTGACATCCATTCTCAAAGCATTGAGAGGCAGGGAGGTCGACATCGACAGGACAGCTCGCTCTCTCCACGCGGACAATGCGCCGGATAAGCGCAATGAGGCCATGCAGTTTATGGAGCCACTTGCACTCAAAATCGTGGATCTCATGGAGTCCTCGCAGCCCGCCAAGCAGGAGAACCTCACCCGCCACAAAATTGCCGAATTGGAACAACAGCTGGAGCGCTACAAGAACAAGGGCATCACTCTTACACCGGATAAGAAACTGCCATCCTCGTCCCCTTCCAATGCCGCGTCCTGGACCCCCACGCCCGGCCGCTCTGACCAGTCCCTCTACATCAACGCGGCCAACTCAGATCAGCCAGGACCTCCCCTACCAGTTCCATCTCCAGAGGCCGATCCAGCCCCTAAGAGACGACCGGCAAAGAGAAAGACCCCGGCGGCTGCCCCGGATATCACTCTAGACTCAGAACTTCTACGTCAAGGAAACCCCAAAGGTCAACAGGTGCCACTTCCCACCAGCCTCACGGACAAGGTCTTCAAGGCATGGCTACACGAACGCACGCTGTCCAACCAAGCGACCTACCTTGATCTCATCAAGCAGGAGCTGGCATCAGACACAGTGGAGCAGTTGAAAACCATAGCAGTCAAGTGGGGGGCCACCATCTCCTTAGTGAGCAAGGGATCAAAGCGAGCACTCCTGCAGTTCATCACGGTTATGTACATGTATGGCAAGTGAGGGGAGTGGCGGTAGCGCTCACGAGGAAGGAAGTTAGCACCATTGACACGACTGGCACGAAAAGCCCGCTGCTCCTCACGCCTGCACCTTGCCCTGAGACCATCAGCGGCCTTTTCTCCTTCCTTTTCGTTTTCCTGTGTTTCTCGGGGTCGCGGGTTGGGTTTTTCCGTTTTTTCCCGATCTTTCCTGTTGACCCAATCAACCGTTCAGTGCTCGAGCGTTGGATTCATGGCTAAGCCATGCCGGTCATTCAATCTCCAGAAACGGTTCTTCTTCTGCAACTATACAGCAAGTATGCACGGTCGGAGCTTTACAGTGCAGCCAGACATTATGGTATCCCCGAGCCGTCTTGGCCAGTGAGCTTGCAGCATGGCACCGATTATTTCCTTCCCTACATCGCTGCGCTTATTGCAATCAGACTCGGGGACTCCCTCAATGTGCATGCAGCCCATCAGTATTATCAGGTTCTCTACCTGGTCATCGTCACGAGTCGCCAAATCCTCAACATGCCGATGGTCAACAAACAACTGTCTATGTGGTCCGAGTCAATGTCCACGCTGTTGATGGTTCATCACTACGGTCGTCCCACTCACGCACTCACGGAGCTCAGGCGCCGACTCCGGCGTTTGCGCATCCACCCGAACATGTACACCTTCACCCACTTCTTGCAGCCCAACGCAGTGTACTGGAAGCAACGAGTCGAACTCCGCCCGGACCTTCCACGCTCCGTCAACCCGCAGTCGGACGTCTACATTGGAAGCACCAGCATCACTTATCCCAGTCGAGAACACAATCGTAGGGCCAAGTTACTGGGTATTCAGCACGGACAGTTTATTAATGCGGAGCCGGCCCTCAGATGGTGGCATCATTTCGGCAACTATGACGAGTTTGCTACATGGGTCATCTTGACAGACTCCGACCACACCGTCACCTGGACCCAGGAACACGCCTTGATCAGCATCTATCAGCCGTCCCTCAATTGGCCCTACATCTATCGGCGGTACAAGCGCATTTCCACCGGCTATACAGCTACCAGGTTTCTTGCCGAACAGCCCTGCTCCAGGTTCGGCAAGCGCCTTTTCCTCCGCTTGCGCAGGAGGAGTTGTACAGTCTATGGCAGGAACTTCCATCGGGTGGCGCTCAAACACACCCAAGCCTGGTCCATCATCGCTCGCCTCACCTCGGAGCACATTGAATCCTGGGAGGAGGAAAAACGACTTCGTAGTGGACGGCATTCAGACTTGGATATATATGCTATATACAGGCTGTCAGGCAATGTGGAACAGCCCCACCGGCATCGAGTTCGGAATATTTTGCGAAGAGTTCTTGATTTCCGCCAACTCCAACAACCCAAGATCAACTTGTTGTTGCGATTACCGTGGCTGTCCCATCCCCATTATCAGCGGTCCACCAGGGAAGTCCTTCGTCGGCTTGTTCTCGACCATCGCAACTGGGCTCTTCCATTTCACTTGCCCAGCACGAAGTTGGCGGAGACCCCTCATCCTCGGGTTCATACAGTCATGTGGAACTTCTCGTCGTTTCAGGACAGTTACCTCCTGACATCCGCAGGACCATCATCGTGTCAGTGCGCAGGTTGGCTAAAACGACAGCCCTGGCTATCTCATGTTCAAGGCCATGTGGCCGCGGAATTGGATGAGTTCCGGTTTCCGGGAACCCCGCAGCACGTTCATTACACCTCAGCCCTGGCGTCATATTATGTGGACCTTTCAGTCTACGAAGTGCAGGTTCATGAACGCCTACGAAAATGGTGCCTGCACCATGGTCTGCCCCTGGACCAGTTCCACGCACCCCTCATGCAGCACCTACGCAGTCAATTTCTGAAACATCGGCAGCACGCATCCACCCATCAACTCCTCACCAAGCACCAGCTGAACATCCTGCATCGACACCTCGGCCAGGACTTTGTGTGCCATAACGAGGATCATGACAACCACCACCTCATGTTCTTCTGCCCCCAACTCTACTTCAAAGGCCTCCACAACACCTGGCTTCAGTCCGGCACATTTGCCGCCACTCCGCTGAAGGCCGACCAAGCCGAGGCTCTTATTGTTGAAGCTATCCCCCGACACCTGCAGAAGAGGTACAAATGGGCATACAGGAAGAAGACCACCGCGATCCCGGTCGGAAAAGTTTTTCTCAAACGTAAGAAGCAATGGAAATCGGGGCGAGCTATTATAGCCTACCATAAGGTGGTACATCGGCAGCTCTTTAAGGCGGTTGCGATCCTTCTCGGCGAGATCGCCGCGAGTACATGGAAGTGTTCGTGGGGGGTACACCCCACGCCGAGGATATGGCAGAACGTCAAACAATACTTTGACAACACAGACGATACAGTCACTCTCGCATTTCACAATGACGATTTGGTCGGCTTCTTCAACAGTGTCCCTCAGGATCAGGTGTGCGCAGCAGTCGAGCAGCTATTAGCAGAGCACCGGCGAGAGCATCCTGGTCTTATCTATTCGGTGGAAACTCAGGCGGCGGTCCACTACAACCGGGTGTTCGCGGGTAAGCAATCCTACGGACGCACACCGACTACGCGGGTCATTTATGTGGAGGACATCCTGGATATAGTCAAATCCAGCTTCCAATGCATGTACGTCCAGGTGGGGACTCTCATTCTTCGCCAAGTCCACGGAACAGCGAGTGGCTCTCAGCTGAGCCCAGTTCTCAGTCACATTTGCGTCGCGCGGCACGAAGTTCTTTGGCAGCGTATTTACGGACAATGGTTCGCCAGCCACAACATCTTCTTGGAGCGATATGTCGATAACAGATTTGTGATCTTCCCGTCTCCGGCTTCCGGTCACCCGGCAGCCCCATTGGAGGCTCTGCTTCACGCTGACTTTTATGGCGCACCCATCGTGTTGGAACAGGTGGGTTCCTCTGAGTTCCTCGGCTTCGTCATCGACGTAGGCGACCGTGCGATTTACTACAAAACCCCAACAAAAATCTGGCAGATCAGAGGACCCCACACTGCAGGAAGTCTTTCTACCCTTCTCTCCGGGGCTAGATCACGGTCAGCACTCGCTACCAAGTATGCGCATCCGGCCCGAGCAGTACAGATGGCGTTGGATCAGCTTCGCAGTATCTATTTGTCCGCCGGCTACAAGTCAGCGGAGCTGCAGCACTTGTTTCATCTTCCGGCCATCCCAACCGGAAAGAATGTTTACGTGCTGATTGTCGTTGTTTCTCGAGGTTCGACTGTGTGGCTCTTGTTGGTTCTGTTCTGTTCGGTCTTCTTCCAAACCGGGTCTGGCTCGGTTGGGCTGTTGCGCTCGGTTTTTCTGTTTGGGTTCCGGGGGCCCCCTGACTCTTGGGTTCGTCACGGAGCTTGTCTGGTGGTTCAAGACGTGGGCCTTGTCGCCAACATCGGAAAGCGATCGTCATGCTCGGACGCATGATAGCACTTCACCACCGAATGACCCAGAACGCTGCGGACATGATGCAGCTCATCCAGGAGACCCTGAATCAGGCTGACGAGGCACACAGTCGCAGGATTCATGGCGGGCACGATTGCGTGCGGCAGCATCATGTCCGAGGTCTGTCGTTGGCAGAATCATCGCGACCGCGAGCACACGACCATGCACGACTCGATGAGGTAGAACCACTTGGCCCCGGGACTCGGCATTCTGTCAACTCGGAGGATCTGGCCGACCCTCCACCACTAGTCGACTTTCAGTCACTCCAGCTACACGTGGACCACCAGCACAACGCAGTGGTTAACCCCAAGTCGTTGTCCTACGGCGTCATCACGGGGGATGCCAACGAGGCTATAGATCCGCGCCCGAAGAGCTCCATGGCGCGCGCCCATGCTGGTCAGCCGAGCATCAAGAAGGCCAATATTCCCAGCTCCATCATGGACAAGGGTGGCACCGATCGGCGCAGAACAAAGCGGAAGCGATGCCGTGCTACATCCTCCGAGAGGACGCACTCCCCGGAACCTCCAGCACGTCCAGTACCTCGCACTCCAGCGCCAGCTCCAGTCTCTCCTTGCGTGGGCCTGTTCTCCTCTCCTGAATCCCTTCCTCAACCTCCGGCTCGTGCTCACTCCGATGCCGGCAATCCAGGAACCCCCCCGGAAGTACCTCGCGCCTGGACAGAGGAGGATGACCAGCAGCTTTGCAGCCTGAAAGCGGACAACCGGTCCAAGTACTCGTACAAATCGCTGGCCAAGAAGCTCAACCGGTCCATCGCGGATGTCACGCAGCGCTGGAGGAGCCTGGAACGTCTCAGAAAGCTGAAGGAGCAGCATCAGAAAGCAACCATTTCGAACCAATGCACCTGAGCCCAGACGGTGATGCTACATGTCAAAATGACCGTGAGCAATTGATCATAGGCAGGAGTTCCGCAAACAGTCCAAATTACCCATCGGGAATCATGATGGAGGCGGCTTTGAGACCTTTCGGTTTTTTCCCCCTGCGGGGGGTGTGTGTGTGGCCCCCCTGTTTCTAAGGGGTTTCTGCTGTCTTTTTGAGTTTGGAGTCGAACGCCACCTTGCTGGATGTCTCAACATGAAGTAGTGTCACCTGCCGATGGCGTTCCTGAAGAGGATGGTCGGTGGCACGAAAGATGTTTGAGCATGCAGTAAGCCGAAACTCCATTGCCCTGCCGGAGACCTTCAAACAGCCTGTGCCTGCATGGTGGTGCGCATTGTCAGTTTTGCCGTCTCATATCAAGTGTGTGTGTGTGTGTGTATACATGGGATTTCTCTTAGCAGCTTCAGGGAGGGCTAGGGTCACCATGGTCACCGCAAAAACGCGCCGCTCGAGGGAGCCGTGCAATGGGTCTTCGCGAATGAAGCTTTGGGGCAAAGAGCTGCAGCTGGGATGAAAGTTCTTTCTAATCGGTATTCACCAGACAACACAAATAAATAAGTATATATATATATTATTAATATATATGCCATTGCCAGATGCATTACAGCCCGGTGGCCGTGGCTTCTTGGTTTGCTCCACATTCAGCCCTCCGCTGTTTGTGGCTGGAGCGCGGCCACTTGTTTCTTGTTCTTTTGTTGTTTTTGCAGGGGACGCGGGGTGTGCACCTTTAGATCACAACGGCCTAAACTTCCGGGTCATGGTGTTGAGATGTGCCGAGCTGGCTTGCATTTGTTGATCCGTGATCCGCTCATGTGTTGAATGTAGGCAACCGCGAAATCCAGGAGTCCACAGCCCTCCAAGGCCCTCCATTTTCCTGCTTGGTCATTAAAAGTAAACAGCTTTCAGCAGGGGAGCAGTTTGGGCCCGTAAAACAAAAACCGGGAGGCCGCCCAAAAAGTTACTCGTTTTGCCCCCTCCGAAAAAGCACGAACCCATGTGTGGCGCTTTCAGGTCATCGCCACCAAAAAGTGGCTCGTTTTGAGGTCCCCCTCTCCGGACAAAAGGAACACCTGGGACTTTGACCCTGTTGCCCCGTGGCGCCCTTTTTTCCCCTGTTTTTTTGGGAACCAATCAAAGAAGGAGGCCCCTTTTTTTCCCCATGGCCACTGGGCATCTAAGTTGAGGTCATCAGCTTCATCCTCCTGGACGCGGCGAAGCCCTTTGTGGTCAGCTGGGCCCATGCCAACAAGGCGAGGGCTCGCAGGGCCTTCGATGGGATCCCGGCCCGGAGGGCCTCATGGAACTGAAGGAGCCCAAATGGGTCTATCATGGCCTATCTCTTTATAGACATTCTATACAATACATATATATATATGTATATATGTATGATAGTATGTATATATATGCATATATCTTTGAGGGTACCCCTTTTTTGGTTGATTTTAAACGGAAAGCACCAAAGAAACCGTTAACCGTTTCATTATTTCCTTGGTTGTTTTAAAAGGAACACTAAAAGGAAGCCGTTGCCATTTTGGGGGGGTGCCCTAGAAAAGGACAGAGCCAAATGGAAGGGGGCGGAGGGCGGAGACATAGAATGGGGACTCTGAGCCAACTTATCTGGGTGAAGGTTTGTCAAGCCCCCAAAGCTTCAAACCAAGTTGGAACTCAAGTTGGGAGAATGTTTGTAAAGCCCGTGTGAACAATAAAGTAAAACGCGTGCACCCAACAGTTCCCCCAAGAAATTGGCCCCCCTGATATGTCGGCTGACTCCAAGGTGAACTTTTTTTTCACGTGTCCTTTGTGGGTACGAAAAAACACACAAAAAAAGAAGAAACAACAACCACATGTATACGGGCCATATTTTTTGTTCAGTTGGTGTGGGGGATTCTCGGGGCTTGGGCACGCATTTTTTGTGTGACACTCGAGTCATAATCCAAACCCTTTTACGTGAAGCTTTGTGACAGACAGTCCCAACTACGAGCAGATGCCAGTCTCCGCCCTTTTTCATGCTTTACATATCTTTAGGTAGAGGTCTTATGAATACCAGGAACGGGGACTGGCCTGTTTGATTCAAGATTTCACCAAGAAGAGGCCCATTCTTTACAGCCCAAACAAAAAACTGTCTGTTCTTTGCAGCCCTCTGCCAAAAGAAGAATGGACCCCCAAAAAAAGAGAGCTAAACTTGCCAACAACGGCAAACTATGTTCACAAGGGTCACACCCCCGGCGGGGCGTTTCTGGATCGCCGCTTTCGTTTTTTCGGGCGAATCGGATCGCCCCAAGGTGCAGCTCGTAGAACCGCCGCTTGCCAAACGAACAATGTCTTGCAGTCACAAAGAAGCCATCCATGCGCGGCTTTCCACCTTGGGCAAAGAGTGTTCCAGCTGGTCAGCCAAATGAAACTGTGCCCGGTTTTTGTTTCTTCTTTTTTTTCGGGCCCCCTAGCAAAGGTCCAAAGGTTTAGATGGAGGTCAGACGATCGGTTCGGAGGTTTGCCGTTTGCTTCTGAAACTTTACTAGCCAAGGGAACTCAGAAGCACCATTGGCTTCAAGAAATTTGAACCACTTTTTCATTGCAAGTCAACCAATAAGGCACCACTAATTTCACCATTGGCTCTCTTGAAATCTGAACCACTTTCAACAACCCACCCCAACCCACCAACCCACGGGCAAACGAAGGGCCATCCCCGCATTCATCCCCGCCGACATCCGCCGCCTGATTCGTCTCAAAACGAGGCTCCGGAGGAGGCCTTCAACAACTGCACGCTGGTCTTGGTGCAGTTGGGGCATCTCAGAGTCTCAGAACCCCCAAACCGGAACCGGAGCCGAAATTTCTCGCTGGGTTGTGGTAGGTTCCTGACAAGGGACATGGCCGAATTGTGAGATGTGTGTCAATAGGGGATGCCTATAGGTGGCCTCGGTGAGCTCCTGCTGAGTTCAGAGATACAAGGAGAATCAAGGATGGATCAACTCCAGGAACCTGATCAACTCCAGGTTGCTTGAAAGGGGTGCCCCGTTTTGGAAGGGATGAACATCACTTGTTCTCGTTTCCTTAAGGGAAATGGCCGGATCCTTACATGGTGTATAGTCTGATTCCGTTGGAGGTATTAGATTTTTTGCGATAGTCAAACATGTTTGTGCCGGTCATCATCATGAATCCAGATGGAAAAGAGCGGCTTGTCTAAAATCAGCTGACGATGTGCCAAGTCCATTCCATTGTAAAAGTCCGAACCACCAAGGCCTCTTGATGTCAACAGATGGTAAGATGCTTTTGGTGGATAGAAAAGAGTTGGTCTCTTTGCAGGGCACCCACTGAAATGGTTGTTTTCCTTTGGGGTTTCCCTTTAAACCTCCCCAACAAGGGCTACCAAAGAAAGAAAGACAAACCCAAAAGGTGTGGAAGACATTTCTGGACTTTCTTTTGTGCGAAGCATCAATGTTCCATCCTTCCCTCCAGCGCGCTTTTGAGGACTTCGCTATCGATGGCTGTAGGCCGGGTGTTCATGCGAGCACTTAGCGTGTTTGCAGCCTCTTCCGACTCTGAAATATGGTATCATGTTGCAAGGTGGCATCCAGGAAGAAAGACGGTTTCGCCCTCCCGTTCTTTACCATCCGCCTCTGCCTCTCTGAATTACAGTGCAACCGTAAAATATGGAAGGGCGCGGAATTGAGGGAAATCCAAGCTCTGAACTGCTTCGCAATCAAGATGGGCAAGATCAACTTAGCTAGTTTGTATCACAGGGCCAGGATGGGCTCATTTGCAGCTTCACTTTGTTCACTGGAGCGTGACCATCAAACTCCTTTGTAAGCCCTGTGCCCTCTGGCGCAACATGGGACACGGCAGTCACCTTGTCTTGAGAGGGTTCAGTGCCAGTCTGCCGTGATTTGTCTTCACCACCAGTTCAATTCAGCTTCCCCCAAATTGATGGTTTGGATAGTTTGGATTGGGTTTGAAGCCCGGTTGCTTCCACGGGGCAAGTGGGAAACCACCAAACCCACCCTCCAAATCACCAAACCACCAAACCACCCGTTTTGGGGGTAAGCCGAAGATTTCTGGTGGAGTTTACTGGTGAAATGTTCAGTGCTGGATGTTGGATTGTTTTTTTGTAGACATCTTCCAGTGGTAGTTGTTTTGGCTTTTCGCTTCCATTGGCCAGGCCTTTTGGTGGCAACGCGCCCGGCAGTGCGCCTCAGGAGCTGCGTGCCGCAGGCAGATCGGTCCGTCGGTTTGTCGGTCCGTCGGTCTGGGTGGTCAACGGGGTAGGGCGATGGTCGGGTGGGAGTGTTCCTTTTTTTTGAGGGTTCTCGTCTTTCATTCGCTCAAGAATATGTTTTATTCTGCCCTGTCGGTTTTGAAGGGAATCTATCACTACTGGACTTGTTTGGTTCAGGGGACGTAAAAGCAAATGGAGGCTTTTTGAAGAAGCATTGAACTGCCGGCACCTGGTCAGGTGCAGTTGCACGAGGGCTGGCGCGGTCGCGTGCCTTGGCCAAAACTGGCCGAAAGGGGTTTGGGAGCAAACGGGCGAAATCTGACTGAGATGAGGCGTGGCGGAGTTTTGCAAGTAGGGAACACATGAAGCCGTGTAATTTACCGTGTGTGGTTAGAGTACTTGCAACATCTTGCAATCTTTGCCCAACGGACAGCATCTCCAAGATTGGAAGTTGAGGTATTCTTGTTGCTGTCATTCTCTTGAACCCTGCGTATGGCTCAATCCATAATGGAGTTTGAGGGAGGGCAGCTACGGTTGATTCCCTATTGCGAGTCCACCAGCCACACATCATGGCAAAACAGGCCTAGCTGCTCTTCCAGCGAGAATAGCCCAGACACCCGCAAGTTCAAGCCCAACAGGCCGATTGGACAGATTTCGAAAGACGTCTCTGTTGGGGTGCCCCAATTTGAAGCATTCGCGGTTCCCTATTCTAGAAACACCCATTTGGGTTTGGTGTCCATTAGCTTTGAATCGAGCGCATTGCCCACTAATTGAGAGCCAGTCGCTATAACCAATGACACCGTATGGTCCCTAATGGCTATGGCTCTGAATCAGCATATTGGGTCCATCTTTTTGAGGGCACTTGTTTGGGGCTTATCTTTTCCAGGGAAATCCAAAGATCGCCCCCTTGAAACCCCTAGGTGTGGCGCTGCCTGGAGCCTGCCGCGGTGCGGAGGCAGCTTTTTCGCGTTGAAACCGTTTGGGTCGGAAGCCATTTGGGTGACTAGGTCCCCCAGTAGAGCCTTTTTGTCCTTTTTTGGCGGAGGGTTCCCCTACTAAGAAAGACTACAGAACAAAAGGGTACCCTTATTCTAACCTCTCTACGAAGGACCTAGGTGAGGTGTCCTTTTACAGGTTGGGTTTCAAGGCACACTAAGCGAAAACGAGCCATGTTGTGGGTTTCCTTGTGTTGCTTCCCCACTGGTCCATGTGAAGATCATCGGTAGATATGGTCCCCAACAAGTTGCCATCGATTTCGCGGAGGTTCGGTCGTTGACATTGGCCAGCGACGATCCGAAGCACTCCGAAGCGCGTCGACGCACCGACGCATCGATCCGCGCGAGGCAGCTCCCTGTGAGCTTTTGTTTGGTGATGAGCAAGCCGGGGGCCCGGAGTCGCGGCCGAATTCGATGCGGTCTGCGAGTTTTTTGGAGTTGGCTCGAGCTCACCGATATTTTTTTTGGGGGGGGAACGAGGGGAACCAGGGAGTTGTTGATGTAGGTTCTTTGGCGAAAGAATGAGCCATAAGCTTTTGAGGCTCCTCCATACCTTTTGAGATGCTCAAAAGGCATGGTTTGGGTTCTTGGAAAGGTGGGAAACTCCTGAGAGAAGGTCAAAGGAAGAGGGATCCGATTCTTATTTCCGCTTTTGGAATTATTGCATGAAAGAGCGGATGAAGATTTTGTCCCTTGACCAGGCGAACATTGTTGTTTACAATAATTACGGTGATTGATTGTATCAAGGCCCCTGAAACGTCAGGAGCGTTTTTTGTGGTGAGCGACAATGAAATAGCACGTAGACCCGTTCAATTTTGGCCCACGCCCTCTACAAGAACCAATTGTATCCAAGCCACAAATCCCTAAGCACCAACTAAGGGTAAGGTGAAGTTTACTATCCCGCCAATCTACATGGAACCTGACAGGGACCCGGCCCCTTTAAAAGGAGAAGGGTCCAAGCCAGCAAAACCCCCCGAAACGTCAGGTTCCATGATTCTTGGTGGGAGGGTAGACTAATCTAGCTGTACCTTCCCCATTCTCTTCTTCAAAAGATGGGCCAAACCCTCGAAAATAGATGGCTTTTAAAGAGAAGGATGAAGACAGTGCACATGGCAAGCAAACCTTAGAACTAAGGGTAAGGTGAAATTTGGACCTTCTATTTGCTTAAGCATATGCTTCTATTTTTTCTCGTTGGTTTCAATCGGAATCTATCTCTACCGGGCATATTTTCTCATTTTTGTCCAGGCGGCGAAAACGCGAATGGAAGAGAACCGTTGCCTGAGGCTTTGTCTCATCATGGCCCTTGAAAAGCTGGACGCCGGCTCCGTGCGGGTGCGGTGGCCAAAGGAAGCAGGGGTACAAAAGCGAGCCGTTTGGGATCCAAAAACCGGGGGGGAGGGGGGTATGGCGAGTCAGGGGTTGGACCATGTGGCAAGCAATCTGAGGAATTGTGGCTCTTCGACTGGAAATCAAGGGCTGGCATCCCCTAATTCCTTAAATCGTGAAACTGGGGGAGGGGTGCTGATGGTTCTTTTTCCCCTTGCTGTCGGGAAGACTCGAAACGTGGAATAGGGGGACCCCGCACCCCCTTCTGGCAGGGGGGATAGGTTGAAATGCTCGTTATGCTTAGAACGCATTGCAAGGCCCTGGATCGATTGAAGCCATCCAGTAAGTTGCTCTCAGAACTCCCATTCAAAGCCAAATTGTCGCTTCCTAGGATTTAATTTTTTGATCCAGCAAATCCACAGGGGCATCTTCGAGACCAGCGGCATGTTCTTCAGTCACCTGACTTCTGTCAGGTGACACGGAATGAACGCCAGGATCGGCGCAGGTTAGAGTTTGAAGCGTCATTTTCCAGACGGATGATCGAGCATTGCGAGTGCTTTTTTCTTGCTTGGAGCTACCAAAGGCTTGGTCCAGGGATCCATGTCAGCAATAGGTGGCCTTTTTAGCTTGGTTTGCTTAGAACTATCTGGCACTGGTTTAGATTTGTTTCATTCCATTTACTAGGGCCATCTGCGTACTCATGAACTCCTCTTCGAACCCAGTTGGGATGGATGAAGCCCTACCGGGACGGTCAAACCATTGTTCATCCGCAGTATGCCTCAACGTGCAGCTTCTTTCTGGATGCTTTGCACATTTGACCGTGCGCCTTCATCGACCTTGAGGTCCTGTGCCAATCCAGCCTCCCAGTAGTGGGCGTGTGTGGCGCCTGCGCCCCGGAGGGACATGGGCGGACATGGAGGCATTCCAGCGAATGATGGCCTCTGGCGGGAGAAGACACGCTGTTGCCAGTCATAAAGCTGTAAAGGTTCCCTGTTTTGGGGCTCCTGCCGTGCAACTACACTGTGAAGCGCCTGCCAGGTTCCCTCCCAGGTTTCAAGCGGCAGTGAAGAAATGGTTCCGCTCAGGGTGGCTCAGAAGCAACATGCGGAGTCCTTGAGCAAAGCTCGACATGAGTGGCTGACACTTGAAACACGGTCAGTCAGAGAGACAAACAAGCATGAACCATGCGTGAATATGCTGGCATAATTAATTAGTAGGGAATTATCGATTTTGTTGGTGTGCTCTTGTTTCCTTGGATTTTCAAAGTAGAAAGAGTGTCAGACAATATGACCCATTCAAGGTTACTTGCCCTTCGGACAAGTTGTTGGAGAGAACATTCATGTGGCCTGTAACATGAGTGAGTTCGCCATGAGGGTGGAGGGCGGGTTATGCGGGTGTCTCCCGCGCCATTTTGGGTCAAGGGAGCAAGCCACCCGCTGCTGTGTAAGCACCGACTTTGTCACAGGCGGCGGGTGGGTGGGTGGTGGACAGGTGACACCCACTGACACTGCGTCAGTGGGTGCAGGCGGGAGGGTGAGTGAAGTTGATTTCACTCATTGTCACCCTCCCGGGCGTTGAGTGCAGCTCACTCGTTCGAAGCCTGTCAGCGAAGCCCAATTTGCTCCCAGCATTCAGGGCAACTCGGCCATGGATCCGACACCAGACGAAGCCGCGCAGCTTCAGACTATCGGTGATGTATTCGCCTGGGCAGGTCTGGTATCTTCGGAGATGGAAGCTGGGACTACATTGTCAGGGTCACTTGCTGCTGTACTTGGCGTCAAGCCGGGCACGAAGCCGCGTGTCCTGGGAGTGTCCTCTTGCAGTGACTTCGAGAATGTGCTGCAGTCCTGGAGAATTCGGGTTGGTGATCATGATCGTGCGCCAACTATTGCAGAGTGGGGCATGGCACGGCTGGTGGGAAGGGCGTGCAGAACAGTTGCTGGCGCCACAGAGCTGGAGGCTCTCAAGGCACAGCTCGCGCAGGCTCAGGCTGCGGCGCCCCAGACATTACCACCTGCAGTGGCAGGAAGTCTTAGCTCAACTGCAACTCGGAGAATCAAGATGTCGGCCATCATCTCACAGGTTGATGAGAGCGAAGTCTTCATGATGGAAGAAAAGAAAGTGATCAAGTGCTATGCTCGATACGAAGCTGTGTTTGGGGCTGGTGAGCGTCCTGCCAAGGACTGCGAGCCCACTACAGAGCAGATCTCCTGCGTCGCACACCTGCTTTCTCAGGGCCAGCCGCCCTACACAGACTTCAGCATCTTCGGGCCTTTCGGTCACAGGATCATGAAGCGCATCAAACTTCAAGGCATGGCCATCGACAGAGACGGCTCACTCAAGATGATTGAGCTCTATGGACCAAACAACCTGGGAACATGGTTGGCGTCCTACAATGTGCTCTTGAACATACTGGTAATGTTGGACGCAGTGGATCTGGGGCATTTGCAGAAATACAGGTCCCACGTGGAGCGCTTGGCAGAGCGCTACGGGCCGAAGGTTTGGTCAGTGATTTACCAGGCTGATGTCCGTTGCCGCTTGGAGCACATGGAAAGAATCAGGAGGACTCTGCAAGCGGACCACGACAAGGCCGAAGCTGCTGGGAAGGACACGGATTTTGACGGAGCCTGCGCTTCTCATCCTGGCTAAGATCACGCAGCCCTCAGAGATTGTCCAGGGTGACGCAAAGGTGAGCAATGCTGGCAGTGGCTCGGACATCAGGGAGACAGCGCCTGGCCCTGCGCGCATGGCAGCAGACCAGGACGATAGAGGCCTTCGTCCGCGGAAACAAAATAGGACTGGGCGGGTTCACCAAGTTGCGGACGGCCGTTATACCCACAACAGGACTGGTTTTCGTCTGTGCAGTGGGTACCAATCAGGCCAATGCAGAGACGCAACGCAGGGTGTCTGGTGCTCGCATCAGTGGGACACGGTACACCAGTGCAACAAGTGCCTGGGTACGCACCCTGGAGATCGGTGCCCGCACGAGGAAGTCCGGACGCCAGGTTTCGTCAAGCGTGGCGAGGGAAAGGGCAAGAACAAAGGCGCCAAGAAAGGAAAGGGGAAAGGCCGCCCCCAGTACTGACTTCAGCCAGCAGATGTTTGCATGCCACCCCCGGCGGCAAGCTCTTGTTCAATTTCGAGCATCGCCCGGGGGGGGAATTCAGCAGCCAATTTCAAGGCTATGCCTCCGGCACCCGCTACAGAAAATTGCGGGCGCAGGGGGCGTGTGTTGTACCTTTTCAGTGGTCCTTTGAGACCTTCCGATGGCCTGGGTAAGTTCGTACAGGATCTGGGCCTGGATTGCACTTGCATGGACATTGAAATCAGCGACTCTCACAACTTGCTTGATCAAACGTGCTGGGACAAGGTTGAATCCAACTTTGACAGCGTTGTTGCAGGTTTGGCTTCGCCATCATGTAGCACCTTCACCGCTGCCAGGCGACGTGACGGGGGCCCTCAACCATTGAGATCTGCAACAGGCCCGGGTCGTTACGGATTGAAGAGTTTGAGGGCAGTCGACGCCGCCAAGGTCAGGGAGGGCAACGCGTTGGCTTTGAGAGCGTATTCCATGGCAATAAATCTGCATAAGAGGAAGAAACCATGGATTGTTGAACAGCCTCATAGGAGACCTGGATCCACTTCGATGTGGAATCTGGATGAGTTTGAATCCCTGCTTGCAAAGGATGACGTGTTTCTCTACACTTTTGCTCAATGTCAATTTGGCTGCAGCGCAGAGAAGCTGACAGATTTCATGTCGAACATTCCGGCAATGAACCAATTCGCTGTTCATTGCAATCACACTGAGAAGTGGTGGAGGATTCCCTGGTCAGGTGAATGGCTTTGGGCTGCGCACCCACCGCTCAAGGGCAAACAGTGGGCAATCTGCGCAGACAAATGGCATCCGTTGTTGCTGAGGAATCATGAGCCGCCAGGCGATTTCATCACACGATCAGTCGCGGCCTATCCGGGGTTGCTGAACAAGGCTCTGGCAGAAGCGCTGGTCTCGGCCACACAAGTGCTCAAGCCTGTGCAATTGGTTCGCCATGTGACGGTCAACGACAAGGAAGCAACCATTCGGTATAAGCTTCCGATGAGAGGCACGCAGGATCAGACAGCGCCGCAAGATGATCGCAATAGTTTGAGGAATGTGTACCGTTGGGTCACAGACCGTCACCGGTACATCGGCGTCCAGTGCAGAAATATCATCGAGGAGCTTCTGGACAGCAACCCCAACATCCAGGAGCAGGTCCTAGAGTCATTCGGCCGCAAGAGCGCGCCTTCCATTGAGAACGAGCAGTGGGTGGACGACCTCAGAGCACGCATCGCAGAGCTTTTGGTCAGGAACAGGCGCGATGACCAGCCAAAGCATTGTGACACCAGCGAGGTTGACACCGGAATCTACAGCACAGTCATTAGAGGGCGGTTCTTCACTACTGGGCGCATGTGGTGGGCGACCCTGCAGAACTTTGCGCACGGTGGACTTACAAGGGGCTCCGGCTGGGCTCCAGGTTCCCACCAATGCCCTGGATGGAGTGTTTCCGTGTGTAGACGCTGACGAGGAGCACACCTCCTTGGACAATCTGGCAACAGATTATGGGAACTTCCAGAACTACACGGGAGTGGAAGACAGTTCTGAAGCCTTTGACGCATTGGAAGGTTATGCGCGGAAGGGCTATCTGGCCAAGTTTCAGACGCTGGAAGAGGTTACGTCCTTCTTAGGCGAAGACCCAGTTCTCTCAAAGCTGGGCTGCATCGTGAAAGAGAGGACCAACCCTGACACAGGCCAAGTCGTTAAAAAGGTCAGGATCATCCTTGACTGCAAACGTTCTTGTGTGTCCTCAATGGCGCGAAGAACGCACAAGGCTGTCCTGCCCAGACTGACTGACGCTGTTTACAGCGCGCTGGAGCTGATGAAGGGTTGTGTGGACTCGGAGCAATCTTTGCTCGTGGCCGACATTGTTGACGCGTTCTGGCTGATCCCTTTGAGGGCTGAAGAACGACGTTTCTTTGTGGCTCGCTTGAGGGGGCATTATTATGTTTTTCTGCGAACTGCACAGGGGTCGCGAGCAGCCCCGCTCACTTTCGCTGCGATTGCTGCAATTGGTGCACGCTGGGTGCAAAGCTTGTCGGATGAGTTTCGCATGCAGATGTATGTGGATGACCCGCTCACGGTTCTGCGCGGTTCCTGGGACAGGCGAAGACGTTTGGCGGCAACTATTGTCATTGCTTGGTCTGTGATGGGTTTTCCCATTGCAAGTCACAAAGCAGTGCTTGCAAACACGCTTGTGTGGATTGGAATGACGCTCAGCATCAGACCGTCTTCGGTTCATGTTGAAGTGCCGGGGCCAAAAGTGTCTGAGCTCTTGGCGCTTGTGGAAGAAGCAAGTTCAAGCAACGTCGTCAGCAAGAAAGCCCTGCGGACACTCTTGGGAAAATCCATGGCCATTGCTTCCATCGTCTTTACATGGAGGCCCTTTCTCCAGGAGCTCTATGCGGTGCTTCACTCGGAGGATGGTAACGCGCCGCAGGGCTGTGTATGGTCCAAGCAGATGAGACCGGCTCTGACTTGGCTTCGCAGGGTGAGCTTGCAGTTCACCTTGGATGCCTACCTCAACCGCGGCCCCAAGGTCCTCATCACCTGGGACAGCTCACCATTTGGCATGGGGGCTACCCTGGAGATCGAAGGTGCAACGGTAGAGTTCTTTGCCATCCCCATTACGGAACTTGACCAAGACGTCCTGGGCTACAGGTCTGGAGATTGCACGGGTCAGCAAGCCTGGGAAGGCTTGTGCGGGCTCATTGCGCTTCGGCAGTGGAAGCAATTCTGGCTGCAGACGAGGGCCAGGCTGAGCTTGCGCAATGACAGCAGTGAAGGGGCGTTCGCAAGCTCAGAATATCCTTGCGCGCGAATATGCCTTGGACCTGGGGCAGGCCCAGTTCAAGCCGGATGTGCTTGAGCACATCCCGGGAGTCACAAATGTAATTTGCGACGCGCTTTCCCGGAGATTTGATCCAGGAAAGGCATTTGTGCTTCCCAGCACCTTGTCGGGAGCCCGTGCAATCGTGCCCCCTCCACGGACCCGCCAGTGGTGGAGAACACTAAGCCCTAGGGTAGAACTTTCACCGGCTACGCCAAGGGCAGTGATCTTGGGTGAAACTTCGGATTCTTCGGATCCAATTCGTCACCCAAGTCGCAAGAGGAGAAGACAGAAGCAAGATGAGGCGGTTTCACAACTTCGAGCATGACTTTCAATGTGCTGCAAAATGAAGGGCGCGAGAGTGTGTGGCTGGTGCGGATTGATCTGTGCTCGCTGTTGCTCTCTCTTGTCTTGCTTGACTTACGCTGTGCTGCTTGTGCGGGTTGCGACCTTGAGTGCTTTGCATTTGAGATTTCCTCACCCACCTCTTGGGTGGATTAGAGGAGCGCGCAGCGTTGGCTCAGGGCATGAACTCTAAGAAGCGCAGCAGGAGCCAGTTCATTCCGAGGCTACCTTCTGCTGATCTCCAAGGCTATGTCTTGAGTCGTGTGTCTCAGGGCGAGGGTGTGGACCCTCGTCCAACTGTCACCCTTCCCTCAGGAGTTCACAGGCATGAGGGTGCTGGTGTTGGGCCACCCTCTGCCTCATCACTCAGCCCCTTGGAGACTGAACGGATTAAACGAAGGGACATGCCTGTAGTTAGGCGCCCAAACGAATTTGGACTTGGAAATGCCACGAAAGCCCATGTCTTGCACGCCGAGTCGGAAACACTCCATCGTGCAATGGGAAGCCTGGTGGATGACATGTTTGCGTCATCGAGTAGAGCGCCACGAGACGCGCTACTCAACACTTGGACGTCTTTCCATGAAAAGTGGTTTAACAACTCTGACATCATTCCGCTCACCCCGGAAAAGATCCTGGGAGTGTCCTCTCTTTTCAAGCTGGGCCGCTACAAGTCGTTCAAGAACTACATGTCGCGGATAAAGGACCATCACATCAGTGCTGGCCACTCATGGTCAGACAAGCTGGATTTGGTTTCGCGGAAATGCACGCGCTCGGTGTTGAGAGGCCTTGCGCCATCCCACAGATCGGAGCAGTTTGACTTAATGAAAGTGATGAACGCTCTCAAGGATGTGGCCCCTCTAACAAGCTCTGGACCAATCAACCCTCGGGCCATGATCCTGGTGTCAACTCTCTTCATGCTGCGGGAGTTGGAGGCGTCTGCGGTGGATCGCCGTGATGTCACTTTCACTGAGGACTCAGTAACCCTGAGGTTGCCAGTCTCAAAGGTGGACTGGCAGGCCAAGGGTTGCTCAAGGACGTGGAGCTGTCTTTGCGACCGGGGGTTGAGCTGTCCGGTTCATGTTCTTCTTGATCACTGCGCTCTGCTGGAGCGAACATTTGGCGACAGAAATTGCCCCTTGTTCCCCACAACTGACCTTGAGTACTGCACCAAGGCAGGCGTTGTCAACACCATCCGTGAGGCGGTTCTCATGGCAAAGGGAACTGCTAAGGACGGGAGAGGAAACTGGTGCATATCCGGGCACACGTTCAGAATCACGGGCGCAAGGACCTTGTGTGCCTGGGGTCTGGATCCCATAACCATTCAGTTGATTGGTCGCTGGGGTAGCACTGCGGTTCTTTCATACCTCGCTGATGCGCCTCTGCAAGGATTTTGCAATCGCTTGAGCCGAGCTTGTGAATTTTCCATCATTCAAGATGTTCAGCCGAAAGCTGCTTCAGATATGGACCTAAAAGCCCATGTGAAGTCGCTAGTCAATGACTACATGGACAGAATTGACAGGACAGCCTCCCTTCGGCGCGAGTTGC
>CAUJNA010003280.1:275077-292577 GCA_963377175.1 Effrenium voratum
CCAACTCAAGACAGGAGCTTCAGCCCTCTGCTTTTGCCGCAAAGTCATTTGACACGCCTGTTGTGTTGGGCGCATGCTGAGGCGGTGCAAGCGGCGAGTAGGTTGAAATCGCCGCAAGTCGCCCCATTCACTCGCAGGACTGGGCGCAGCCCAATGCATCCCCGCCTGTGGGATCGTGGGTGTTTCTCAAAATGGGGGGCCAATTCCTCCAGGTAGTGGTTTCCTTTTGGTTTCCTTTTAGAACCATCCAAACAAGGGTCCCCTATTTTGGGACACACGTATAGATTTCCCCGGCGTCGCCTTTGGGATGGTGTTTACAAGAACGCCTTGTTTGCTCGGATTGATTGGAAGCACAACAACACACCATTCACTGTTATGCTTGATTGATTTTGATGCCCTTCAACTTGTCATGATGATGGAGGATGCACTGGGGCACTCCCATTTACTGGGTGGAGTTGCCCTACAGGACCAAGATCGGTTGCCGTGACATTTTGACTTCGACCCTTCGAACATGAGCATCAAGGGAAAGACTAGTATACTACATATGGGGGAGCAAGGTAGCAAGTTGGCGAATGTAGCTCGTTTTGTGGCGAGCTACAGCACGCCAACTGCCTAAAATGAGATGCAGCGGTTCAACACGTTTATTTTTGATTGGTACGGTTCCCACAGAACAGAAAGAAGGTTTTCTTCGACCTTCGCCTTTTCTGTGGGGGAGCAGATGTTTGTATCAAGGTAATTACCAATAGTTTTTGGGGGCCGAGCCTGGGCTTTCTGTTGGAAACCAGACCTCGCAGCTTGGCTGGAACTCGTCTGTTTGGTTTCCCTGCTGTTGCGAGAGTTGCGCGAAAACGTTTGAAGAGTCGGCTTCGCCCGGAGGTGAAGCAGCAGGCAAGAGAACAGGCCAGGGAGAGGGCGGTTCGGGGCCGAAGTGTCCGTCTTGCATCCAGGGGCCTTGTTGTCACCATTTATGAGCGCTATCAAAGGCAGAAACTGGGATTGTTTCCCTTTAACCTACCAGTGGGGGGGGGGGGTAGACTTTGATGATGGTAGAGCAATGAGGCCAGCACAAAAATGGCAATGTTTTGCTTTTTGGGGGTTGGTTGGGGGACATGAATCCCCACCAAAGTGTGATGTCCGCTATTTCGGATCCCCGAAATTCACACCCAAATGAAGTGTTCCCCCTTAGAGTGAGAGAAGCCTTGCACCACCCATGCCAGTGGTGGCTGAATGTTCAGCCTCATCTGCCAACAAACGCTCCCCAGTGGTATCGGTCCATGTACAAAGTCTCTATTTCCAGGTATATGGAAAGATGAGAACGCTGTTGTTGGCAAGTCTTGTTTCTGTCTTCGTTTTTTTTTGTTGTTGTCTAGTTGGTGTTCTGTTCATTTTTAGTAGGCTGCAAAAAAGCGAAGTCAGTTTGTTTTGCAAGCAATCATAGCGTTTGGGTTGCAAAGATCTCAGCAGCGGAAGGTTGCCGACCCATGCCTTCGAGAAAATCATGGATGCCTATCTTTACAGGTTTCTCGTTGTGAATGTTGACCGCAGATTAATCAACCCCAGCTTATTACTCTGGGGGTTGTTCCCCTCCAAAAGTGGTCTAAATCACGAAACCCAGGGAAAAGCACCCTCCCTAATACTAAACCGGGTTTCTTGATCTGGGGTCAACATTACGTTGCCCAGGAGGGGGATTCATTGAATTTCATGGGTGTATCATTTTTTGGGGACCTCCCTTTTTGGTTTGTCTTAGGGAATTCACCGGCCTAGGTCTTTGAGAATATGACCGCTTTTGAAGCAACACTGCAGCGCCACGGTAGCAGTCTCCCTTCAGAACCGAGCCCATGATGTTGCAATAATTATAGGTTAAAGGGAACCACGCCCAGTTTTTAACTTGATCGCCCCTAGATTGTTTGACCGAAATCACCCCATGCTGACTTTGATCGCCCCTAGAAAGAGTCAAACTGTTTGAAGTGCAAAATATTTGCAGGCCCAAGACACCTCCCTTGGGTTCAGTTGCCATCATTAAGTCTAGGGTTGGGTGAATTTATAACCGCCATGGTTCGCCTCCCTGGGGCCCATGAAAACAATGGGTGGGTTGATTTGTAACCACCATGGTTTACCTTCCCCCATCATCCAACAGACGAGTGGCAGTCAAAGACAGGGCTAGGGCTTTGGACCCCAAAATGGCATTGCCTCAGCCTGGTTTGCCACCAGGCACCGCAGTGGAGTCGACTGTTTTTGTTTTTTTCTTTTTCATGGGAACCCCCGCATTGAGCTGGCGGTTGTGACCCCCCTCATAGGCTTGTCTCAACATAGCCCCCAAAATGGGTGGGCTTCTGCTGGCTTCCCTAAGGCAAACCAAAAATAGGGGTCTTGGCTTGGCATCGTACGCCGTCCTCGGCGCCCGAAAAAGCAGCCGGGCCGAGACGCCGCGAGGTCTCGTTGCATCATGAAGTCGTAGAGCCCTGACCTCAGCAAATCTGAGTCTGGAAGTGAGTTTGCGGTTTCCAGCCACACCCTTGACATAGACTTTCGACCTCCAGAGTATGAGGTGTTTGTGACATATCCCACTAAAAGTTCAACTTTAGCAAGGGAGCAACAAGCCACAACTCGCTAATTTAAATTGTTTCTGCGCGTTGGTTTCCGGGAGCGTGTATTGACAATCACAACGGTTGGGATCGACATATTGTCTGACGTGGAGACCTAGTGAGCTGACAGACAGATGCGTTTTTTCCCCTCCCCCCCTTTTTTTTTTCTCCGAGCAGACATCCCACGGATCACCTGACCAAAAGGCTTTGAGGGCGCCCACCTTTGTTTTTCATAGGAAACCAGCAGGAAGCCCAAAATTATGATTGCTGTTTGGGTGTGGCTCAAATTTTTGGAGGGCCGCAAAACGCGGGTTTTAGTCTTTGTTGCAGTATGCAAGGTGCCATTTTTGGGATTCCATGTTTTGGTTGCCAGAGCCACTTTGAGACAAACCCATTTGACAGGGCCATCAGAGTGAGCTCCAGTGCTCTGAGCAATTCGTTTCCGGCCCTCGTCCTCTGGACATGGACACTCGCACCTCAGGTTGTGTTGAGGGTGCTTGTTTCATCTATTCGTACGCCAGCTATTCCTACGTTCTGCATATAATTCCGTTGGTGTCGCAAGTTGCTTCATTCGAAAGGAGACCAAATGACCCCTGGCTTGCTGCTCAGGACCCATATCAATCATCCAACTGGTAGTTTCCTCTAAGAAGATCCCCTTCCGCTTCATTCCCAACGGTTCCCTGCCTTTCGCAGCAGCAAGTCAGAAGATCGTTGGACCCGTGATGGGTATTTGGCGGATCGGATAGGTGTTCCTGGGTGGTTTCCCATTTGCCCTCTAGAACCGCGGGCTGAAGTTCTCACCAATCCAAACCACCGATTGAGGGCTAGCTGGGATTCTTTTGCATAATACCTGAAAGGCTTAGAGCGTTTCAACGGCTTGAGTCAGTAGGCTTCTCTCCGAACATTTTGGGTTGCGGGAAACCAATCAAAATGGGGACAATCATTTCGGAACACATTTATCCCTCGCGACCAAATGATGGTGGACAAATGTTCAATCCTATCTTTGCGGCTGGGCCGCGACTAAGTCAAACGAAGTCTTAAAATGGTTCCTTTGATTTGGCTGGTTGTCAACATGAGATGTCAGGCCAAAGGTAGAAAGGAAGGCAAGCTTATGATTGCCAGTTAACATTGAGATAAAGGGGTCATTTGTCCAAAGTTCAACTTTTGGTCTCTCATTTGTCGCCATTATGTTGTCATGGGGATCAAAAGGATGGTACTGTTTACATGGACACTAACAGGACACTTGTAAGCAGCAGCGATTAAGGCGCGTTGCAACAGGGACAGATGTTGAAAAGCAAATTTGGACATATTTAAATTTCAAAGCCCCCTTTTTGGGCATGGTTAAAAGGAAGCAATCTTATATCCATGGCAAATGCAGGGTAAGTCCACTATTTGTGCAGGTGCATTCCCATTTTCCAGGGCACATGCGTTGAACACTCACAAACATCGCCTCACTGCCCACAGAGTCCCTATGCTTCCCTTTTCGGTAGTTTGAACGCCACCATTTGGGCCAATTTGAAGTGCCCATCCCCAAATCTGGGTTTGTCTCCTGTGACAAAGAAAAGCAAATCTGAAGCAACAAATGGTCGAATTTTTCCTCGCCCTCCAGCTCCAACAGGTTACGCAGACACGCTTGCGTTTGTTAAAACCCCACATGGATCCTGAGAACGAGGAAAATGCTGCCCCACATCTTTGGTATGCCCCATATTGTGGGCTCGAGGCTCGGAATCCTTTTGAGGTTCAAAAGGGTCGAAAGATGGAAATCTGTTGCCCCAACTGCGATCGGAATTGATCTTCCAGCTTTGGGACCCCTTGAGGGTTTCCGACAAAGATCCCACCCAAGCACCGTGATTTCTTTGAAGTGGTAGCCTCCTTATCGTTTGAATGTGAAGCCACCGATTTTGTGGATCGTTATATTGTCTAAGAATGAGAGAGCCCTCAAATGGTTGCTGTGACCCCACCGTTGTTGGTGTGTGTGTGTGTGTTCCTTCCTCAAAATTGACACACACACACACACACACAAAAAAAAAAAAACACCATTTTGGTTGTGTGTTCCTTCCATTTTGACCAACACATCTCCCCAAATTTTCTCCATGTGGACCGCAAATCCAGCCCACCGGATGCCGCTTGCTTGACCCCTTTCGCTGTGGCCCGCCGCTTCGCGCCCTAGGCGGGGCCCCGCGGGGGTGCTGGACCTGGACCTGGACTCCTCCGCGGCCGCGGGCTCCATGCTGGCCCTGGCGAGCATCAGCTCCTCAGAAGCGACGAAAGCGACGCCTCTGCGCGAGCGAGCGAGTCACAGTCCGGGGAGGTGGTGGAGTCGGCGCGCAAGCCAATTTGGGTGGTTGGTGGTTCCCGGTTTTGTTTTGGGGGGGTTTTGGGAGGAGTGTGTTTGGGGGCGGTTCTCTTTCTCTTTTCTGTTCTTCTTTGTTGCGCAACACCAATGAGTCGGTCGGCGGTTTTTTGGGGCTAAGGACAGCCGAAAGGAAAATCACACTTTGGGGGTCCCCGAATTTTGGACTCGTGACCCACAGGAGTTTCCGAGCCGCTGGCCACTGGCTTGGAAATCTGGCCAACCGTATGAATTTTAGGGACCCTTTGGACATCATTCAGCTGGGGATTTATGTCCACCAGCCACTTCTTAGGGAGCTTCCCATGAATCAGAGCCACATGAGATTGTATGATCATCTTTACCAACGGAGAGGTGAAAATAGCAATTCCCTGTCGTGTGACAAGGCTTTTGATAAGAAGGGTCCCTGGAACCAGCGCAAGAAGTACAGCTGGACCCCACAAACAAATCCGGTCTTCTTGGCGCTTGGTGTTCTTCGGTCCAGTTGTGCCCATATTACGACCAGGCTCGAATTCTCACACGGCGGATCGCGATGTGCGAAGCACTCTGGGATTTTGTTTTCCTCTTTCGGGGTTGCCATTTTAATGGTTTAAATAATCCCTAAAACATTTTTTGGTCCCTAAGAGATCCCGAATTGTTTCGGGGACCTGGAAGCTGTTTCAAAACAGCCAGCCAACCGCCCGTTCAAGATTCGTGAAAGCCGTCTTGGGGCTTGATAAGAAACATTTGAGCCTAGGGAGGAAACACACTCCAGACCCAAGAATGGAACATCCCGGAAACGCCCACAGCACATGTTCCCTTGTTGAAAAGGACGATTCGCATGGCCCCTTTGCCAAATCGAGCCAGTGAAAAGGAGAGATCTGGGGAAGTCACCAGCCCACCTGTGCTTCTTTGCACGTTTTGCGAGCCAACACCTAGGAAGGTCCCTTGCTCTGTTGTCAGTGTTTGCACCCAATATGGATGTCTGCGTTTTTGTTGGCTGCAGGGAAAACAGAAGTTCATTGCCCACCTTTTTAAGCGCACACAAGCAACAGACACGCCATGCAGCCTGCATTGTTTGGTGGTTAGGCCTTTCATGGTGCGGTTTTCGCGACCCCATTTTGTTTGATGAATGTCCAGCAAAGAGTCTCCAAGCAAAACTCATACCTATATGTAATGAGGTTCGGAGAGATGTTCAGTCTGCTTCTGTTTCCTCGGGTGGCAGGATTTTGGGACTGGTTTAGACGCGGAGCTTTCGGAAAACACGCTCAGTTGCATCGCGACGTGGCACGTGGTCGTATAAATTTTACGCGCTACGTGCGAGGCAGGTATTGGGGCTGGTGGTAGCGTTAAAAAAGATCATGAATTCCGCATGAGCTGTTCTTGGCGCACTCTTTGATGAGGAATCTTGCTGGGGCAGGGTCTGATCTTCAGAGCCTGAACCATGAAATCGTGGCTATGTCAGAGCTCATTTATCAGTTTTGGTTTTGTCAAGGTGTCTTCGATTGTGAGGCGAGTTGTCCCTACAAACATAAGTACAGAGAGCCCTGTTGGACGGCATTCTTGGTACCGGTGCTCTCTATCAATACTGTGGATGGACGAAATCCTGAACCAGAATGCAACCATGGTTGAAACCATACCGTTTGTTGGTTTGGAAATCGAATCAGAAGCCAGGGTCTCTGAACGGTTCGAAATGGATGTTGCAACCATGCACAGTGTCACATACCCCATCCGACCATTTCCCTTAAGGAAACGAGAAACAACGATTTCGGAGGAAATCACCTATAGGACGTTGTCCGGTTGACGCCAATTTCAGGCCCGCTTTTCCGCTCGCCTCTCGCCCGGCTGAGGTTTCAATTGCCTTGGCGCAGCAGCCTCACGGCGATTCGATCCTCCAAGCCTTTGGCATTTGGGGGGCTCGTCTTTGATTTTGAGTTGGTACCCCGTTTGGGTTGGTTTTAAGGAAAACACCAGAAAGCAAACCGCCATTTTAGGGGTCCCTGAAAGACGTGGCCATCTAAGAGAATCTCCCTGACTCATCCAAACCCCGTGCTCTCTTGAGAATCCCCTCAAAAAGCAGCGAGAGAGCGATGTGTGAATCTGACGTTTCCGGAGAAGATTTCTATTGGTCAAAGCACTGACAAGAGGCAACACTAGCACTTTCCATGATAGAGAGTTTGAACCAAGTTGTCAACAATGTAAGACAGTGTCTCACTTCTTTTAATTCGAATTGAATTGATTAGATAAATTGGTCAAGTAGGATGGATTGAGCTTGTCAGCGCAGCTGAGCATCGGCAAGTCGGAGTGGTGAGACAAGCGCGTGTGGTGGCAGCATAGTTGGAGAATATGTTGAAGGATATAGCCGGGCAGCGGCAAACACGGATGCCCAGCATGCAACTCTGCAAGGCATCATAGTCTCTTGCGAAACACCTGAGCGAGGAGCTGGTTGGGGGTCACAAGATGGACCAAGCGGATGCCACAGAAAAGGATCGTGCATGACTACACATGTTTAAAACTTTAGAGCCTCCGGCTCAGTCCGCCGACATTGTCCTCTCCCGTTTCTCCTTCTTCCTCTCTTCCTTGTCTCCCTTGTGTGTTCTGTCGTCCTCTCTCCCTCCCTCTGCTCCCATCCTCCCCATCCCCCCAAGCCTCTCTCTCCCCACTCTCCCTCTCTCGTATGTATGCATGCATGTACATGTATGTATGTATGTATGTATGTATGTATGTATGTATGTATGTATGTATGTATGTATGTATGTATGTATGTATGTATGTATGTATGTATGTATGTATGTATGTATGTATGTATGTATGTATGTATGTATGTATGTATGTATGTATGTATGTATGTATGTATGTATGTATGTATGTATGTATGTATGTATGTATGTATGTATGTATGTATGTATGTATGTATGTATGTATGTATGTATGTATGTATGTATGTATGTATGTATGTATGTATGTATGTATGTATGTATGTATGTATGTATGTATGTATGTATGTATGTATGTATGTATGTATGTATGTATGTATGTATGTATGTATGTATGTATGTATGTATGTATGTATGTATGTATGTATGTATGTATGTATGTATGTATGTATGTATGTATGTATGTATGTATGTATGTATGTATGTATGTATGTATGTATGTATGTATATGTATGTATGTATGTATGTATGTATGTATGTATGTATGTATGTATGTATGTATGTATGTATGTATGTATGTATGTATGTATGTATGTATGTATGTATGTATGTATGTATGTATGTATGTATGTATGTATGTATGTATGTATGTATGTAATGTATGTATGTATGTATGTATGTATGTATGTATGTATGTATGTATGTATGTATGTATGTATGTATGTATGTATGTATGTATGTATGTATGTATGTATGTATGTATGTATGTATGTATGTATGTATGTAATGTATGTATGTATGTATGTATGTATGTATGTATGTATGTATGTATGTATGTATGTATGTATGTATGTATGTATGTATGTATGTATGTATGTATGTATGTATGTATGTATGTATGTATGTATGTATGTATGTATGTATGTATGTATGTATGTATGTATGTATGTATGTATGTATGTATGTATGTATGTATGTATGTATGTATGTATGTATGTATGTATGTATGTATGTATGTATGTATGTATGTATGTATGTATGTATGTATGTATGTATGTATGTATGTATGTATGTATGTATGTATGTATGTATGTATGTATGTATGTATGTATGTATGTATGTATGTATGTATGTATGTATGTATGTATGTATGTATGTATGTATGTATGTATGTATGTATGTATGTATGTATGTATGTATGTATGTATGTATGTATGTATGTATGTATGTATGTATGTATGTATGTATGTATGTATGTATGTAATGTATGTATGTATGTATGTAATGTATGTATGTATGTATGTATGTATGTATGTATGTATGTATGTATGTATGTATGTATGTATGTATGTATGTATGTATGTATGTATGTATGTATGTATGTATGTATGTATGTATGTATGTATGTATGTATGTATGTATGTATGTATGTATGTATGTAATGTATGTATGTATGTATGTATGTATGTATGTATATGTATGTATGTATGTATGTATGTATGTATATGTATGTATGTATGTATGTATGTATGTATGTATGTATGTATGTATGTATGTATGTATGTATGTATGTATGTATGTATGTATGTGTATGTATGTATGTATGTATGTATGTATGTATGTATGTATGTATGTATGTATGTATGTATGTATGTATGTATGTATGTATGTATGTATGTATGTATGTATGTATGTATGTATGTATGTATGTATGTATGTATGTATGTATGTATGTATGTATGTATGTAATGTATGTATGTATGTATGTATGTATGTATGTATGTATGTATGTATGTATGTATGTATGTATGTATGTATGTATGTATGTATGTATGTATGTATGTATGTATGTATATGTAATGTAATGTATGTAATGTATGTAATGTATGTATGTAATGTATGTATGTATGTATGTATGTATGTATGTATGTATGTATGTATGTATGTATGTATGTATGTATGTATGTATGTATGTATGTATGTATGTATGTATGTATGTATGTATGTATGTATGTATGTATGTATGTATGTATGTATGTATGTATGTATGTATGTATGTATGTATGTATGTATGTATGTATGTATGTATGTATGTATGTATGTATGTATGTATGTATGTATGTATGTATGTATGTATGTATGTATGTATGTATGTATGTATGTATGTATGTAATGTATGTATGTATGTATGTATGTATGTATGTATGTATGTATGTATGTATGTATGTATGTATGTATGTATGTATGTATGTATGTATGTATGTATGTATGTATGTATGTATGTATGTATGTATGTATGTATGTATGTATGTATGTATGTATGTATGTATGTATGTATGTATGTATGTATGTATGTATGTATGTATGTATGTATGTATGTATGTATGTATGTATGTATGTATGTATGTATGTATGTATGTATGTATGTATGTCTGTAAGCATGCATGTATGTATGTATGTATGCATGTATGTATGTATGCATGTATGCATGTATGTGAGTATGTAAGTAAGTAAGTAAGTAAGTAAGTAAGTAAGTAAGTAAGTAAGTAAGTAAGTAAGTAAGTAAGTAAGTAAGTAAGTAAGTAAGTAATGTAATGCATGTAATGTATGTACGTATGTATGTATGTGTGCATGCATGCATGCATGCATGCATGCATGCTTACATACATGTATGCATGTATGTATGTATGTATGTATGTATGTATGTAATGTATGTATGTCATGTAATGTCATGTAATGTCATGTAATGTAATGTAATGTAATGTACTGTATGTATGTATGTATGTATGTATGTATGTATCCTTGCACTTCCCCTTTGCTCCCCAGTATTTCCCGCAAAAAAAACACGGTTTTTCCAGCGTTTTCGCAAAGAGGACGTCCAAAAACATTGAGTTTTTCCAGATTTTCGGCAAAAGGATGCAGGAAGCCCAAGCCAGCAAAAAAGCCGGCAGGGGGAATCGAGCCTGGGACCCCTGTTTTGCGACACCGGCTCCCCGAAGACTACGTTTAGTGGAACGTCATCAAATTGCCGCGCGGTACGTGGGGGACCCCCCCCCCCCCCCCCAAAAACCTACGTAATAGACGTCGGGCGGGGGGGGGGGTTAGGGGGGGGGTTATCCTCTATCCTCTAGTAAGTATCCGACACGCCGAGCAATGTCGGCGGATACTGCTCTTGACTTGTAATCTTTGTTTTTCCCGTAAATGCCAGTTCTGACAATTCTCATTGCAGCAGATATGCATGCGCGAGTGTGCTTGTGTGCCTGTGTGCCTGCCTCTGTGTGTGATTAAAAAACCATACTTTCAATATTCATTCTTTTTTACGATCTGACTGAGTACAACTGTCCCTAAGAATCAGCATTCCGAGGCCGTGTTAGTCGAGAAGTTCCTCAAGAAGAGGCGACTGCCGCATTGCAAGTGGCCGGCTTCTATCAGACCCCAGCCAAACTTACAGATAATTCGCCATGGTTTTGTGGATGATATGGGTGCTCAATCAAATGCCTTGACACCGGAAGCATAACTTCCGGTTGGTCTTCAGGTGATACAGTGGATGGGATGAATCCTGCACCACTTTGAAACCATTATTCATGGCAGAGATGAGGCCGCTTTGCCTCACATTTTCGTCTCTCGTGGAGCAAAGTTCTGCTGTCTCGAACAAAAGCTCATGCGCAAAAGAAACGGCGCATGGAGTTCCCCTATTCTTGAAACAAGCCTGTGTGTTTGCTGTAGTCTGGTGGAATGTCATGCTTGCTTTTCAGAGGGCGGCACACAGAGTGGTCGGTCAGTAATTGTGGGTCTGGAGTCTGAACACGTGTTGGACTGATTTGGCCAGCCAATTGAGAAGCGGCAGCAGTCGTGCGGGCTAGGAAAGCGCTTCGACGCGCGCAGATGTCTCCCGCATTTGAGATCAATGGCAAAGGGCACCATCATCAGTCGAACCACATTTGTGAGTGTGAGGAGCCACATGGAGCCACACCTTTCCCCGGGCCGGTCAACATATGCAGGAGTTTATGTTACTTGCTTGCTGGTTGGCTGGCTGGCTTGCTTGCTTGCTTGCTTGCTGTGATGTTTTTGTTTGTTTGTTTGTTTGTGTTTGTGTTTGTGTCTTTTCGTTCTTTCTTTCTTTCTTTTTTTCTTTCTTTCCTTCCTTCCTTCCTTCCTTCTTTCTTTCTTTCTTTCTTTCTTTCTTTCTTTCTTTCTTTCTTTCTTTCTTTCTTTCTTTCTTTCCTTCTTTGGTTGTTTGCTTGCTTGCTTGCTTGCTTGCTTGCTTTCTTACTTGCTTGTTTGCTTGTTTGCTTGCTTGACTGTTTGTTTGTTTGTTTGTTTGTTTGTTTGTTTGTTTGTTTGTTCGTTCGTTCTGTTTGTGTGTTTGTGTGTTTGTTTGTCTGTTTGTTTGCTTGTTTGATTGTTTGTTGTTTGGAATCACGGATTCTAGCCCTTTGACTTTGTACACATAACAAGGACGACATGCTGTTGCTTCCTTCCAAAAAAAGTGATGGCCTGCTGGAACGTGAGATGCCAGCAAGTGTGAGCAGAAAGTGCATTTAGTGCAACATAGTGTATTGTTTGTCGCTTTAGGCCAGCAATGACATTTCTCCATGCTCCGCTGTTTGTCATTTTTTCGCCTCCCAAGTGTCTGGCATTGAGCCTTGAGTTTTTATTTGCATTGGTTTGCTGATACCAATCTTGCGCGGGGAGACAGCGCGCCCCACGTTTCAGAGCGGTTTGCTTCTTGCCTTCCGCCCTGGCAATGGCAGGAGTGGCGAGCTTTACGAGCAAAAAACGCAGCTGCTTTGCGGCGAGGCGTTTGGCTGGGTGGTACAAGTGCTTCAGGACAATTTGCACATGAGCAATCGTACCACAATGCAATGCAACAGGCATGTGAGCAGAGTGGAGGTTTCCGAGCACCGCCCATAGAATGCAAGAGTCGTCAACTTGCTATTGTGAACCCTGTTGGTATTGTGAACCCTGTTGGTATTGCAAGATGAATGGACCCTGTTGGATGCTGCCAGCGGTTTCACCTGAACTGTGTGGCAATGTCGGTCTTCCGGAAGCCTTCGAGGCAGAGCAAACGGCGAGTTTTCTGAGAGCAGGCGTCCACTACCCAGATGTGTCAGTTTGCTGAACCCCCCTGACCTTTGCCCAAATGTTGAAAGATGCCCGACCCTCCAATTGCATGACATCATATAATATAAGTTCCATCAATTCGTCTGACTGAGTCCATTTTGCAACCAGAGCCAAAAAAACGGGGTCAGCTATCAGACAGCCTTCTGGCCAGGTCCTGTTCAACATTGCGCTGCTAGCATTGCTGCCATTCCTTTTTCTTGCGCTTGCCTCAGCATTCTATGGGACTGGGCTGGTGCAGCAAAGGACCTAAGGTCTACCTGGATTGAATATGGTTGAATGCAGCAGGGCCGGCGCTGAAGGTAATCAGAAGGAGATATCATGTGTGTGCCCAGCCGACACATCCGGAAAGAAGTGGCAATGGAAAGAGCATGGAGTTTGTCCAGCAGATCCCCAATAATGTTGAAGGATGCTGGAAAACAAGAGGCATACTGTGGATGGACGAAATCCATTTCGCACGACCCAAGAAACCCTGGAATGATGATTCCCATGTAAATTCCGAATCATTGTGGTGTCCCATGGTTTCAAAGTGGTGCAGAAATGTGTGAATTCTCGGTCAAGGGCAAACTTCCCCTTCGGATCGATTCAAAGCGTGATCGTGTTTTGTGAAGAGCTTGGATGCCACTGTCTGTTGACGTGGCCTGGAACGCAAAAGGTGTTTTGCGTCTCAAGATTTGAAGCTTGTATGGTCATGTTCATGAAGCATGAATGAAGAAGCGAGGTAAAGGCTTGCATTGAATGACCCGTGGCGTGAGAATCGGCAGCCGTTTCCTAGTTGTCCCGGGAGAGACTACGTGTGATTGCGTCTGCTATTGTCCTGATCTTCGCACACGTCAGAAGAATGTTTGTGCTCTGGAATTTCAGTGGAGGCTTGTTGCAGGAGTCTTTGAAACCTGGCAGGCAGGCAGTTGCCATTAATTGGCTTTGGGCCGCTTGGCGGGCTCGCCGCAAGGTGCCGCGGTGTTCTGGGCCCATGCTGTCAGCCCCAGAGGGATGCTTGCTTGCGCTGGAGCAGGTTGTCGCGGCCGTTTGTCAGGCGCGAAGACCCCTGGCGCACACGGCACCCCGAGCTGAGTCCCTGACAAAGGAAGGCATTTTGCAGACGCGAATGGACCTTAAGTGGCTCTTGAATCGACTTCGTGCCACCTACTTGCCAACATTGAAATGGTCGCAAGTCAGGGTGGCTGAGAGGCTACGGAGAGCTGCGCTTGAACCAGTCCGTGGGGCCAGACAAACTGGTTGCAGATTGTTTGGTTGCCATCTTTGGAAGTGCTTGCAGTTTTTACCTGAGTAATTACTTGGACAAGGGCAGGAATCAGGCGGAGGCAGAGACCGATCAGAGCCCGATCAGAGCCTCAATTAGTTGATCAGGAGTCATTGCATACGAGCATCTGAGCGGAAATTTAGGAGGTGTCTGGTCGTTCGTCCAATAGCTTTGGGCCGCTTGGCGGGCTCGCCGCGAGGTGCCGCGGTGTTCTGGGCCCATGCTGTCAGCCCCAGAGGGATGCTTGCTCGCGCTGGAGCAGGTTGTCGCGGCCGTTAGTCGGGCGCGAAGACCCCTGGCGCACACTGACAAAGGAAGGCATTTTGCAGACGCGAATGTACCTTGAGTGGCTCTTGAATCGACTTCGTGCCACCTACTTGCCAACATTGAAATGGTCGCAAGTCAGGGTGGCAGAGAGGCTACGGAGAGCTGCGCTTGAACCAGTCCGTGGGGCCAGACAAACTGGCCGCAGATTGTTTGGTCGGCATCTTTGGAAGCGCTTGCAGTTTTTACCTGAGTAATTACTTGGACAAGGGCAGGAATCAGGCTGGGAGGCAGAGACCGATCAGAGCCCGATCAGAGCCTCGATTAGTTGATCAGGAGTCATTGCATACGAGCATCTGGGCGGAAGTTTAGGAGGTGGCTGGTCGTTCGTCCAATAGCTTTGGGCCGCTTGGCGGGCTCGCCGCGAGGTGCCGCGGTGTTCTGGGCCCATGCTGTCAGCCCCAGAGGGATGCTTGCTCGCGCTGGAGCAGGTTGTCGCGGCCGTTTGTCGGGCGCGAAGACCCCTGGCGCACACGGCACCCCGAGCTGAGTCCTTGACAAAGGAAGAGCATGGCATCATGCAGTTTGCAGACGTGTTTGTACCGTAAGTTGCTCTTGAATCGACTTCGTGCCACCTACTTGCCAACATTGGAACGGTGGCAAGTCAGAGTGGCAGAGAGGCTACGGAGAGCTGCGCTTGAACCAGTCCGTGGTGCCAGACAAGCTGGTTGCAGATTGTTTGGTTGCCATCTTTGGAAGTGCTTGCAGTTTTTACCTGAGTAATTACTTGGACAAGGGCAGGAATCAGGCTGGGAGGCAGAGACCGATCAGAGCCCGATCAGAGCCTCAATTAGTTGATCAGGAGTCATTGCATAAGAGCATCTGGGCGGAAGTTTAGGAGGTGGCTGGTCGTTCGTCCAATAGCTTTGGGCCGCTTGGCGGTCTCGCCGCGAGGTGCCGCGGTGTTCTGGGCCCATGCTGTCAGCCCCAGAGGGATGCTTGCTCGCGCTGGAGCAGGTTGTCGCGGCCGTTTTCGGGCGCAAAGACCCCTGGCGCACACGGCACCCCGAGCTGAGTCCCTGACAAAGGAAGAGCATGGCATCATGCATTTTGCAGACGCGAATGTACCTTAAGTGGCTCTTGAATCGACTTCGTGCCACCCACTTGCCAACATTGAAATGGTCGCAAGTCAGGGTGGCAGAGAGGCTACGGAGAGCTGCGCTTGAACCAGTCCGTGGGGCCAGACAAGCTGGCCGCAGATTGTTTGGTTGCCATCTTTGGAAGTGCTTGCAGTTTTTACCTGAGTAATTACTTGGACAAGGGCAGGAATCAGGCTGGGAGGCAGAGACCGATCAGAGCCCGATCAGAGCCTCAATTAGTTGATCAGGAGTCATTGCATAAGAGCATCTGGGCGGAAGTTTAGGAGGTGGCTGGGCGTTCGTCCAATAGCTTTGGGCCGCTTGGCGGGCTCGCCGCGAGGTGCCGCGGTGTTCTGGGCCCATGCTGTCAGCCCCAGAGGGATGCTTGCTCGCGCTGGAGCAGGTTGTCGCGGCCGTTTGTCGGGCGCGAAGACCCCTGGCGCACGCGGCACCCCGAGCTGAGTCCCTGACAAAGGAAGAGCATGGCATCATGCATTTTGCAGACGCGAATGTACCTTAAGTGGCTCTTGAATCGACTTCGTGCCACCCACTTGCCAACATTGAAATGGTCGCAAGTCAGGGTGGCAGAGAGGCTACGGAGAGCTGCGCTTGAACCAGTCCGTGGGGCCAGACAAACTGGCCGCAGATGGTTTGGTTGCTATCTTTGGATCGAAGTGCTTGCAGATTGTGCCTGAGTAATTGGACAAGGGCAGAAAACAGGCAGGCAGGCAGGCAGGCAGGCAGGCAGGCAGGCAGGCAGGCAGGCAGGCAGGCAGGCAGGCAGGCAGGCAGGCAGGCAGGCAGGCAGGCAGGCAGGCAGGCAGGCAGGCAGGCAGGCAGGCAGGCAGGCAGGCAGGCAGGCAGGCAGGCAGGCAGGCAGGCAGGCAGGCAGGCAGGCAGGCAGGCAGGCAGGCAGAGGTTTGGGAGGTCTTAGTCAGAGAGGCCAGCAACAGAAGGGATGATCGCTTGGATTGCACCTTGGTGCAGCACTAAGTGGACGCTTGAGCCGCGGCAGCCCAGCGATCACAGCAATCGCTCCGTACCTTCCTTGCCGGGTTTGGCGAAAGAGGATGAGTCAAGGAAGCGTGAATGTGGGACAGGTTCTCGCAATCCTACGCTTCCAGATGGTCTGGGAATCTTTCTCCAGCATGCTTTGTCAATGGGATCCGTTAATCATTATGTTTGAGTGCATTGAGAGAAATGTGCTGTTTTTTGTTTTTCAACAGATGGGCTGAGATGGGGTGAGAGCTCTGATAACAACATCTCAGGGGACAAAAGCGGAGAAAGCACCTCCGTAGGTACGAAGGTGGCAGGGGATGCGTCAAAGCAAGCCCAGTACGAGAGACTCAGGCAATTGACCTACACTCCTATGGTTGTTGAGGGCTCCCCAATCCGAATAGGGGCTAATAGCGACTCATAGGGTCTATTAGGGGTTCATGGGGTTTCTTTTGGGACCATTGCCAGGGGGTCCGGGTCCCCTCTTTGCGGGCCCTGACAAACATAGGATACGCGATCTGTCCGATATACCACCCTTGAGGTACAGGACATGTCGGAGTATAGACAGTCGAGAGCAAAGAATCAGCAGGGAGGAACACAGTGGCCCAGTTGCAAGCCATACACCAGCAGTCACCAAAAATGCCAAGTTGTCTGTGGACTTACCAACATAGTCGGCCAGTCACCTATGAGTTTGCGGGTGCCTTCTATGGCTTTGCTCCTGTCCAAGAAGCTCAGGGAATGCACTCAGTACACTGAAGTCTTAGATGTGAAAACCGGAGGTCCGCTCAGAGCTTAAAAGGTTACGGTTACACCAATTCTCTCAATTCACTAGCAGACGATTTTGACAAGCTCTCTTTTGCGGATCCCACGTCGCCATTCGCTCTTTGTTTCCTCTTTTTTTTCCGCGGACCAGGAGACCCCATCTGCGTTTCTGGTGCTCCCAGCATTTTTCGAGGTGTTTCACGTTTTTTCTCACTTCTTTTTGCTGAAATGACTCTTTGTTTTATTTTCTCTTGTTGGTTTTAGTCTGGGAATCCATATCACTACTGGAAGCTATTACTATCCATATCACTACTGGAACATATCACCACAGGGGGGGGCGTATCAAATGGAGGCTGTCAATCCGCCGGCCTTCGGTTGCAACA
>CAUJNA010003280.1:297577-340077 GCA_963377175.1 Effrenium voratum
AAGAAGGACAGGGACGTCGTTGAGGCTGGTGGGTGCCAAAACTGAATTGGCTGGCAGTTCGGCTGGTGCGAACAAGGGAGCGTGACTTTGTCCAATAACCGGAGGACCCCTTTACCGGGCTTTAAGCCCTGGTCAATCCGGAGCCCACCCTGAACAGGGAGACGAACAGCTAGGATTGTGCGTACTTGTGCGAACCGGTCAGTATCACTGCATTGTGAAAGCCCTTGTAACGCTCTTGTCAAGCCATGAGATATTTGTGGTCAGGATGAGTTGGTTAACCCTCAAATCGACAGCAGCACCATTCTTATGCCTTGCATTGTCATCAATACATGCCCTTTGCCGAGCTCGCTTGTACCGGCAACTGGACCCTCCATTGGATGTTTACAAGGGAGGGTTTGAATCTCAAAAAAGGACGTTTTTGAGGTCCCACGAGGCGTGGGTGTCCTTTTTGGGTTAGTTTAGTCACAAAATTGATGGCACTGGTTCAGATTGTTTTTATTCCATTTCCCAGGGCCATCTATTGTTCCCAAGGCGATCCCCTTGGCTTCTGGCTTAGGATACATGTTACTTTGTTTGCTTTTGTTGTTTTTTTATTTGGGGGAGTTCGCTCTCAGCACCAGGACCTACGTTTTTAGCCTGACGCCACTGGTTCCCACGCGCAGTGCGGTGACCTCAGGAAAAGGCATGCATGGGCATGCGTTGGGAAAGACGACTCTGGCGCGTCTTGAAGTGGGGGGGGGATTTTATTTGTTTGTTTGTTTGTTTGTTTTGTTTTGTTTTGTTTTGTTTGTTTGTTTGCGAACCCTTTTCAGGTTAGTCCAACTGAAAACTAACGGGAACACCGTTGCGCCATTTCGGGGGTCCACATCCCATTTTGCCACCTTTTCGGATCAAGATCTGTTCATGGCTTTTCGAGTTCGAGGTGTGGATCCCTTATTCTACACGGAAAACCAATTGAAGCAAAGCGAACGGTCAGCGAGCCAACTCGTTCCAGTTCAATTCCATGCCTCTTAAGTGGCAGCGCTGTGAACCAAAGAGCGTAGGGTACACCGACGCTGCAGCCGCATGCTCGCGCAAATCAAGAAGCTTCCTGCGTTGGCTCCCCCGTTGGTTTGTGTCAAAATTGGGGTGCCCCAACAATAACAGTTTTTGCTGGTTGGGTTCCTTTTTGAGGAACCTAAAAAGTGAGTCCATCTCACCGCATTTTTGCAGGCCTTGCGGTGATCAGTTCGCAGATGTGAAGACATTTTTTCATTAAATTTGGCAAGCGAAACACCAGGCCTGGCGGCTTGAGTGAAACAGTGCCCCAAGGATCACACCACAAGCACTGCAATTCAGCTTGTCTTTTGGGACTAGGCATCCATGCTAGATGCACCTTTGCTAATTGTAAACGCTTCGCGTTGCCCGCCTCGGCCAGTCCGCTTTTGGCTGCATTTTGAGGTATATACTGTGTTTTAGTTTGCCTTGAAGTGGTGTTATTAAAGTGAGTGAGTTGGCGCCGAAATGCGTGAGCTGGTTTCCAAGCTAGAGGGTAGGTGCATGTCCGCTTCAAAGGCCAGAACGAGAGCCGCAGAGAGCTGCAAAATACTGGGCCAAGCGCAGATTTGGCGGGGGTTTTGCCAGTTTCTAGGGGCATTTGACGGGAGTTGGACCCGTTTTCAGGTTTCTAGAAGGGTTTGACTGGTTTTGAGCGCATTTGACCGGAGTTGGACCACCTTTAAAAGGAGGAAGTTAAGCAGGTTCTAGCAGGATTTGACCAGAGTTGAACCGGTCTTTACAGGTCTTTGACTGGATGGGAAGTTGCGCGGTTTCTATTGGATTCTAGGAGGGGATTTGATTACAGATTTGCTTGGTTGGAGTTGGAGGGGCCGACTGCTTCCAGGTTCAATTCAGGTGGACTGGAGGCAGCTGGAGAAAGGATTTTGTGGGGTTGGGGGGGGGTCTCCCGAAGAGATCCCGAAGAGGTTCTGAAGCGGTCTGACCGCTTCCCGGCCCTGGGGGCCGAGGCAAATTTGGTTTGTGCTCAGCTCGATGTGTCTTACAACTTCGGTGTCTTTCTATGTTTCTTGCTGTTTTGACAGGAAACACTCACTAAACTAATCAGCTGGAGGGTGGGTTTCGGCAATAACCAACCTTGCGCCCAGCACAACATTGGTCCACACGGGGTGATCAAAAGATCCTTTACATGGGAGGACCATTGGTTGGAACACTAAAAATGTTGATATTCCAGCCGCTCAATCGGAAAAGTTTCCCATGGTCAAGACTCGGGGCCGAAGGGAATAATTATCAACCCCATATGGTCTTGCTGGTGCTCAGTGGGGAATGGGGGAATGAACTCGGGTGTCCCCTTAACGAAGGCCTCACAGTTGCAGGCCACACAGTTCGGGGGTTTTGGCTCAAGCTTGGTTCAACCCAAAAAAATATATCTACATTTACCCCTCTAGGTGTAGGCTTTGCGAAGCAAAGATCCTGAAAACGGAGATGGGACCAACAGTGGGCGCCATGCGAAATCAACCCAGGAGACCCGTTGTCAGAGCTTAACCCCTTTCCAAACTCCTGCACAACATCGTAGCGTTAAAACGTACGTGTTTAGCACACTAAACCCAGAGATTGATCCCTTTCTTTTAGACAGCAGTTAAGTTGCCTGCAAACCTTGCGGAAAAAACATGTCAAGCCTTTTGCCCCCTTGTCTCCTTGAGGCAAGGGAACCTGTGTCACCTCCGGTGGTGGTGCTCGCGCTGAGCGTGCTCTTTGCCCGGCGCTTGGTAAAAGAAAACCTCGCTGCGCTTAGGAGCCCAGACCCATTCCAAGCGGGATGCAAATCCCTTTGTTTAATATGTTCTTTGCTTGGTGGTTCCCAGCTGTCCCCTAAGCTTTTTAGCTTTTTGGTGTTATTGGGGATCTCCATTAAGCCCACAAAAAGTTAAACTGTTAGCAGGGGATCTGACGGCAGCCCAGTAGGGGGCTTCCCTGACAACTCAACGACCAAGAACAGAGGTCGCTGGGGGGGGGGGGGCAAGGGCTAGCATCAAAACCATTGAAAGACACCAATTAGAGTGGACCCAACAGGCCTTTCCTGAAGGTTTCAAACAGCTGTACGTTGGCTGCTTGATCTCGGTGCTCGATTGTTCTGGGCCACAGTAGCATTGCCTGCATGGTCCACTGAAAGTAGCTGCGCATGAGTCGATCACTGGCCGCCCACAAACGTAAATGAGCCCCTCGATAGATGAGCTTTCCGTGAGTGATATTGTGTGACCCGCATCATCAGCCCTAGTTACACGTTTGTTGTCTCGGCCGGGATGCAAGCGTCTCGTTGAAGCGGTTGAGAATCCTAAGCCGGAACGCTGAATCATCCAAAGACTAAAGGACCGAGCTATCTGAAGCCGCTTTAGACCCCACCGGAAATCGCCGTGATCTAGTCGCCTATCCGCAAGGCGCGGGTGCTTTGTTCTAGACATACCTCGGTTCTTGATCATTTCTGGGCTGATTCTCCATCATATATCTACAATGTTTTCTACGTCTCGAAAAGCGCTGTGCGGGAACGCTCCAGAGAAGAAAAAAAAGGGTTCCGGGCTAGCCCATTCCACTCTGCGGACATGAGCGAACCCAAAAAGGGCCCCAGGAGATTCCTCATGGATGTTGGCCCCCCAAAATATCCTCATGCATGCATTGCAGACCTTTTTCCTTGGAGTTGCCTGAAACCGCCTAAGCCCATGGATGTCGGTGGTTGTTCCCTCCGTTTTCTTTTTTGGGTTCCCTTGCGCCGCTTGACCGCTTCTCGCGGCGCTGCGGGAGCTCCTGTTTTTCGGATTCTCGGATAGGCGGCGCTGACCTTCGGGTTGGACAGCGTGCACACGGGCCAGCGAGGCGAGAAGTCGAATCGAGGAAGCCACATTCTGAGTCACGGGTTGCCTGGTTTTGGTTTGGCTTAGTCTGGTTGGTCGGTTGGCGTCATGATTTTGTTTGCTTCCGTGGAGGGTTGTCAAAGTCAGAAACTGGGGTGGTTCCCTACGAAGGGTGTGGCTTGGATGCTAAATGGGGCCATAAATTATTCGCTTTCGTGAGTGGGCCACAGCGAGCGAACACTCATGAGGCCTGTTTGGGGGAACACTGACAGTCCGAGAGAGCTCGACAAGTGGGCGAAGTAGGTTTTGCCCAAAATATCTAGGGGCGATTGCAATAGGCAAGAGCCAGGCGGCTTGAGACTCGAAACGCTTCAATCCATGGAAGCCCAGTTGCCCACTTTGCCCTTTGAGGCTGGCTCCCTTTCCGGATTTTAGGCTCACACGTGCCATGAACCTTTCAGCGCGAGGCCATGCAAGAGCGGCGACCATGTATGCTCTAGCGCGCTTTTTGCCAGGGACGCACCACCAACTGAACATTGCCTTATGTTCCGCCGAGCATAATTCCCATGTCCACGCTTTGCCCTGAAAATCCACGGCCAAAATGGAGGACCCTGTTGGGGGCATTTTTTGGGAGTTGATACCACTTGTTTGGTGGTTTGAAAGGGAAACCAACAGGATGGCCACCTAAATGCCCCATTTTAAGACACAGCCTTCTAGATGTTTCCTTTAAGGAAGGCCAAAGGAACCTCTCTTTGGGTGTCCCCTGCTCTTTGATTTGCTCAGCCTGAGACTTCCCCGCACGGTAGGCTCACAAGAGAAGCACGAGAAAACCGAAGAGGAGGACGTGGTGCCGCTTGGCTTCAAGAAGCTTTGAGGAGGGATTTCTTTTGCTTTTCTCTGAGCAAGAATGGTGCTTTCCTTTTGTTTTCCCTTCACCAACCAGAAATGGGTTCAGTTTGGTAGAACTGACGGTCGATGGCTTCTGGGTCTGGTTGCCCCTTCTCTTTGAACCTGGGACGGAGCTTTGCCACCACTACCTTCAAAATACCCGTACTTGCAACTACCCTCGAAGCGATAAGAAGCATGCAATGTATGGCCACACCCTGCACGTTTCGGAATCTCGATGGTATCCATGTGTTGTTAGTAGCCCTGTGACAAGGCTTTGACTTGGCCCAGCAAGGGTTGCATCACTGTTGAGATCATGTTGCGAAATAGCTCTTCAGGGCTAGACATATACAGTATGCTTAATACCCTGACATGCATGCAGACAAACAGACAGACAGACAGGCAGGCAGGCAGGCAGGCAGACAGACTGACAGACATGCAGACAGACAGACACATACATGTATACATACATACTTACTTACATACCCGCCTAATACACACACACATACATACATACATACACACACATACATACATACGTACATCCATCCATACATACATACATACATACATACGTACGTACGTACGTACGTACATACATACATGCACATACATGCACATACATGCACATACATACATACATACATGCATACATACATACATACATACATACATACATACATACATACATACATACACATACATACATACATACATACATACATACATACATACATACATACATACATACATACATACATACATACATACATACATACACACACACAGACACACAGACATTCATACATACATACATGCATACATGCATACAGGCAGGCAGGCAGGCAGGCAGGCATGCAGGCAGGCAGGCAGACAGACAGACAGACAGACACAGACATACATACATACCTACCTACAAACAAACACACATTCATACATACATACATACTTACATGCATACAAACATACATACATACAAACATACATACATACATACATACATACATACATACATACTTACATGCATGCATGCATGCGTGCGTGCATGCATACATACATACATACGTACATGCATGCATGCATGCATGCAGACATACATAAATACATACGTACGTACGTACGTTCATGCATACATATACGTATTTTGCAGCATCATATTCTTCATGCTATCATATGAGTTTCTGGCTTGTTTTAACCATTGTCTCTTTGGCAGACATTTATCCCAAACACCACAGCCCGGGCACCGCTTTTCCGTCAGCACTCCAGGACCTTCAGAGTTCATCAAGACGCCCTGTTCCTTAGGTGTTTAGGTTTTTTCGGGTGCAGGGGTTTCCATTTACTAAAACTTAAACTTTGAGCTGGGGAACTGAGGACGGGCTTCAATCTAAGAAGCCAAACCACTACCCTTTACACAATCTTCATGTATCCCATGTTTCAAGCAACATGCGGTCTTGCACATGCCAAAATCCTTGACAAACGATAGTTGGGGGCTGGAAAAGAAAATGAGCTTCTGAAAGCAGCGTGCCAGTGGGATTCGGGAACGCAAGAAATTCCCCACTGTCTCGGCCATTCTACATGAGGGACAAAATCCTTGAAACGCGATAGTTGGGGGCTGGAAAAATGAGCTTCTGAAAATTCGGGAACGCAAGAAATTCCCCACTGTCTCGGCGCATCTTACATGAGGGAAAGACGGGGCTTTCCTTTCCCCCCTGTAATCGCAGCTTCGACAAGGTGCTCCGAAGCCAAAAAACGCACGATATTACGCGGGCTACTATGGGCGGTGTACCTAGTTTCCTCAGGCAAAGCCTGCTTTCACCCCTCCTGTGAGCTTCCTGGTACCACGAAGTACCAGTCCGGACTACTTCATTCCAATGCTTCAGCCATGATGCTTCCGTCAGATCGGATATCATGAAACGGACCCGGAGTCTCCAAGACCCCTTCAAAATGGGGCTGTCACTCCACATTGTTCAGACCCAACCCTGGGGCAACAGGGCAGACTGCAGTTGTTGCCATGTCAAGCTGTTTGTGTCCATGCTCCGTGCACTCTACATGAAAGGCTCAAGTTCAAAGTGTTCTCTCGAAGATAAACGAAATTCCGGCCCCTACTGTGGATGGACGAAATCCTGCACCACTTTGAAAGTGGTTGAAACCAATGTTTGTTGATATTTACGTTGAGGAGTCGAAAACAGGGTTTCTTAGGCGGTGCAGCAACGGATTTCGCAACCATCCACAGTGTGACGCATTGCCGAGGAGTGGCGCCGCCCCCAGGGAGCGGGGGTGCGTTTCCAGCGTGGCAGGGTGAACAGGGCTGGATGTGTTTCAAAATGCAGAAGCCCTGACATGTGTTCGGGTCCCCCTTCGATTTCCGGTTGAAATTCCAGAACAAACGGGTACCCCCCAACACAACTTGTTTCGTCAGCCTTTGGATATTGATTGCCGCATCTTCTCCTCCAGACCGCTTGTTACCATCAGATCTCAGATTCGGTGTTGCAATGGTTAGGCAGTTTTGCGCACAACATGAGTTGCAGTGGCAGCTTTTGTTTATGTTCGGTAGATTTCCCCTACGTGTCATTCCTCCTCCTATTTGAATAAGTTGATCATCGGCTACTTCAGAGTTTCAGGTCCTCGTACTTTGTGCAAGAAGGTCATTGCGAAATATCGTGGGCAACTTGTGGCAAGTCAGGTGCTCGGAGAGCCTTGATGAAGCAACCTCAGGTTTAGCTTGATTCCTACACGCAGCCGGTTTCAGCCCGCGGGTTCGCTCAAGCAACAGGCTGGCCTTTGCGAATCTGAAATAGCTTACGTGAAACCTGCTGGCAAAAGACGGATGGCAACCTGGCTGTCAACGTGTCGTTCACTGTGCAGTTTTTGGAGTTTTACTCATACTCCGCTTGACATGGAACCCCAACAAAGCCTGACCTGGCTGTGACTTAAAAAAATAAGGAAAACAAGGACTAAGACCTGCGGTCCATATCCTGGCGGTTTAATTTTGACCCATACCCCTCTGTAGAGGTCTCTCCTTTTCTGCGGATCTATCGGGTTCCATGGCACCGAGTGACAGGCGCTCGTTTGCGAGGTGCTTTAACACCCAGAGCCAAGGGCGCTTGAGGCGCTGACGTTACGGCGGCAGGGGTCCCTCAGTTTAAGGTGGTGAGGTAACCGCGCCAAAAACAGGGCAACACCGCCAAAACAGGGTAACACCGCCTTAAATGGACGGTAATCCGCCGCACGAAATACCTTCATATTCTCCTTGTATTCTCCTTCTTCTCCTTCTTTTGCTCATTCCTGCTTCCTTTTGTATATTCTCCTTCTATTCTCCTTCTTTGGCTCATTCCTGCTTCCTTTTGTATTTGCTCCTTCTATTCTCCTTCTTTTGCTCATTCCTGCTTCCTTTTGTATATTCTCCTTCTATTCTCCTTCTTTTGCTCATTCCTGCTTCCTTTTGTATATTCTCCTTCTATTCTCCTTCTTTTGCTCATTCCTGCTTCCTTTTGTACATTCTCCTTCTCTTCTCCTTCTTTTGCTCATTCCTGCTTCCTTTTGTATATTCTATTCTCCTTCTTTTGCTTATTCCTGCTTCCTTTTGTATATTCTCCTTCTATTCTCCTTCTTTGGCTCATTCCTGCTTCCTTTTGTATTTGCTCCTTGTATTCTCCTCCTTCTCCTTCTTTTGCTCATTCCTGCTTCCTTTTGTATATTCTCCTTCTATTCTCCTTCTTTTGCTCTCCTTCTTTTGCTCATTCCTGCTTCCTTTTGTATATTCTCCTTCTATTCTCCTTCTTTTGCTCATTCCTGCTTCCTTTTGTATATTCTCCTTCTATTCTCCTTCTTTTGCTCATTCCTGCTTCCTTTTGTATATTCTCCTTCTATTCTCCTTCTTTTGCTCATTCCTGCTTCCTTTTGTATATTCTCCTTCTATTCTCCTTCTTTTGCTCATTCCTGCTTCCTTTTGTATATTCTCCTTCTATTCTCCTTCTTTTGCTCATTCCTGCTTCCTTTTGTATATTCTCCTTCTATTCTCCTTCTTTTGCTCATTCCTGCTTCCTTTTGTATATTCTCCTTCTATTCTCCTTCTTTTGCTCATTCCTGCTTCCTTTTGTATATTATCCTTCTATTCTCCTTCTTTTGCTCATTCCTGCTTCCTTTTGTATATTCTCCTTCTCTTCTCCTTCTTTTGCTCATTCCTGCTTCCTTTTGTATATTCTCCTTCTATTCTCCAAAAGCAAGGTCTGGGGGCCGAAAGTGAGTATTTCGGGCACGCCTCGGCCGGAGCGGGCCGAAATGAGCGTGTTCGGCCTCCAAACACTGCATTTTCTTGATTTTAGCGTCCAAACGCTGCATTTTCTTGGTTTCAGTGTCGGAAGACTACGGGCAGACTACAGGAAGACTGCTGGAAGACTACGCGATCGGCCGGAGAGGGCCCAAAAGTAACACTCTTTGGAAACCAGGTTTGGCGCGTAGTTGTGTGCAAGAAGCGGCGTGGTAACTGCTCGTTTTTCGGCGCGGTTACTGGCAATAGAAGCCACCAATGTGTTTTTTTAGACGGGGGGTCCCTTAATATGGAAACAGACCTAAGTGTTAGTTACCTTTCTTTTTTCAGGGGGGGAGGTTCCCTCAATATGGAGGCCAACCCAACTGGTACCCTCTTGTGAACATGGAAGTGCACAGGACGGCTTTGTAAGACTGCCATCCTCTTGAAAACGCCGCTTGTCAACTTCCAGGGTTGTTGAAAACGAGGCAAGACTCGGCATGCGTCTTCATGTTGTACATGCTTTCCAGACATGCATTGGATGTTGCGATTGGTGAACTTGTCGTTTGGATGGCTGAGGAAAACCTAAAGCAAGCCACAAGGATGTCTGCCATTTCGAGCATGAACAACTACGTAATTGGCCAACTGAGCCATATTCAGAACCCGGGTAAATGAACATTAGCAAGGGATGGGTCCCAACCCGAACTGGGTGCAGCCGCCTTCTTTACATGGTTTTGGGTGGAACCATTTTAGTGCCAGGTGTTGATTCTGACTCAACCGATTTCCCGGTTGTTCAGCGGCACCTGCTTTCCTTGTAGGTTCCTAGCGCCAAACACGGGCAACTGGGTGTGTCTACCCTGGAGTGTGTTTATTCTTTTGATCCTGTTTGTTTTTTCTTTGATCCACCTGTAATGTTGTTTTGATCCTTGTTAGTTTTGTTTTGATCCGGCACCCGCACAAGATGCCGTTTGCATGGGTAAGGTTGCCATCTTGATGTCGCGGCCACATGATCAGCCAGCTTGTCACGACCTGGTTTCCGTCTCGGGAGTCTCGATGAAAAAGCCTCTTGACCAAGGCGCAGCAAAGATGCCTCCTTAAGTCTATCGCTCGAGGGAACCTCAAGAAAGATCAATCCTCCCACGGTCACCCAAAACAAGTTGGCACTTACTAGCTCTGCAAATAGGCCATTTGTTAGTTAAGTTTCCCTGGAAGGAAACCCAAAAGGGGACGGTGTCTTTTGCCAGACCTCCGATTTAGCCCGCTGGAGGATTGCGCTGCGTGGTGATGTCGCCAAACTTCCAGACCTCTCCAGATGGTTTTCTTTGCTGTATTGCGGGGGGGGGGGATGCTTTTGAATTGGGATGCCCTCAGTTACACAGTTCAACGCCTGATGACTAAACCGAATATTGGCATAGGCATAGCTACAGTCAGTCAGTGCATTATCCCATGGCCACATCTAGGGGCTCCAAAAGCATCTAACTCCCTGCAAGGTCTTCAAACCCCCCCGGTGAAGTGTTGCCACGCCACTTTTGTCGGCTGTGCAGGCAAAGAGCCTGAGCTGCCCGGTACAGCAAATGTGAGCCGATAGGACTAGGCGACCACCCCACTCAGCGGCTTGTGCTCAGCGACATGTGTCGAGGAAATAGCTCCAGGGCCCAATCTGGATCAATCCCAAGGCACCCGATTCATTGCTCAGGGCCAACTCCCAAGATACTGCCAGCAATCCCAACAAAATCCAAGCCCTTGTTTTGGCTGTTTCAGGTTATTCAAAGTCAGCTGGGGTTGTTCTCATTGGCAAAATTAGGGGCCCCCGGCACTTTTGGCCGATCGGCCGATTGGCCCTTCCACTGGAGCTGGCGCTTCTCTGAACTCGAACAAGATGTCCGAGTTCTGGGTGGTGTTTGTCGCCTTCATCTTTGGATAGTTGGGAAAGCGAGTGGGGTCGATGAGCTGGAAGGCTCGACTTGGAGACATTTCTGTGTTCAAAAACCAGGCTCTGGAAACCCAAGGACACCTCCATGGAAATGTAAAGTCGGCATCTTGCGAAGTCGCTGAATGGTCCTCAGCCTGCGAGGCACGGGGGCTTTTTGAGGGGTGAGACGTGCGACGCCCGCCGCGCGGCCCATATCCGGTGCATTCCGCACAGACCCTTCAGATCTTGTCCCCCATGGACCTCCAGCAAAAGGGTCCAGGATATGATCCCTGGAGCCTTTTGAAGGTTAAGCGCAACCCCAGGGGCCATCCAAGAAAGGATTTGTCCAGGAGTCTTCGTTTCAAGTTCCATGGACAGTGATTTTGGGGTAGGGTGCCATTGGCAGCTCGCCGTGGTGTTGCCGCCAACGCAGTTCCTTTCAAGGGTCTGTGAAGGAGGGCCTCCCACAAACATTTCTATAGCTTTTGGAGGACCTTCTTTTTGGGTTCCATGTCTAAAACTTCCATTTGCTGAAGAATACGTTCCCTTGTTGGTTTTAAAGGGAATCTATCACTACTGGATATGTTTTTTTTTTTTTTCCAGGGGGCTTAAGCAGTTGGGGGAAGAATAAAACACATCGCGGAAAAGTAGACGTCCTTTGTGGATGCAGGAAGCTGGGGCTTGCCTGCGCCATGTTCGCCAAGCCCCTCAGCGTTTTGCTTTTTTGCGAATTCGATGAGGGCACGCTACTTGTTCGATACAACCTCTTGCCTTCCTTTGAATGTGCTAGCGCGTTTTGGGTTTGGATTGGCAGGGCAATGGTTCTTGGCGTGTGTCGCATCTTGCGCTCAAGACAGGGCCTTTCAGTGAGAGTCTCCGTTGCCCACGGCCACAGGTGGCCGGCAGGCCGCGCTAGTAGTGCAATGCACCGGGTCCACAGAGATTCGCCGTTTCGAGATTATTTCTGGATCTCGTCAGCGCCATCAAGTGAAATTCGCGAATGGGGGTCCAATGTGTAGATCTGGAGAGCTGAAATGGGACAGTGTTCCAGCTCTATCTCCCCTGTTTCAACCGAAAGCCTTTCGGTGGCTTCAATGTGAGTTTCATTTTGGTGAAATCTCAAAGACGCGGACAGGTCCGAGTGGTTCGGTGATGTTCTTGGTGAAAAGGGGGAAATCTAGGGAGCCGTTGTGGAGACGAAGGAGCGAGGTTTCCAAGCTCTCAACCCGCGTTGCGGCTTCGGTGGCGCTGGCAAATAGAACAATTTTCCATTGGATGACGGAGGGTGGGGCAGAGTCAGGTGGCTAAGTATGGCGAAGACCCCGAGAAATGGTTGATTCTCGCTGCCTTGCAGCAACAGCCTGAGGAGTGCATGAGAAAAATATGTTGGCTGTCTAAGCTTTCTATTATCGTGACGATGAGCTTAGCTGTTTTGATCCGGATTGAGCATAGTTGCAACAGGCAAACAACTACAATCTCTCCAGGAGCTTTGCCCATTGACTGAGCGCCACCTTCCGAAGTGTGTCTCTCTTTGGCCTTTGCCTTTCACTGTGACCCCGCAAATGTCTGGCTTTTCCCCTCGGGTTTCAGGAGAAGGCAAAAGCGATTCTAGCGCCTGTGCAGGCAAACGGACGGATGTCTCGGGGACCTTGCGATTGCCAGTGTCCAAAACTGCGAGAGGGTGGGGTATGGAAAACCTTTTCCGGGGCCTTGATCAACTCCTCTCTTTTTTGGCATACGTCCTGTCCCCTGGTGGCAGGGACTGGCCCTTGGTAGCCAACCTATCATGAGAGCAAGGCTACCGCTTTTGGAGCCTCGTGGCTCCGAGTCGGGATTCCTTGGAGCTTGGGGGGCCTCCCTCGATTGAAACATGGGTTCCTGCAGCTCCAGACCATTGAACACGTCAGGCCGAACCTTGGGCAGTCCTTCCATGTCCAACTTTGGACCTGCACATGTGGCAATAGGAAAATTCCGGGAACTCATGATTCTTGGCATAAGAATGCTTCTCAATATGGTGGACCCCTTTTGCTTAATGTTTTTTTTGGATCCAACAGCAAACCACCCATTTTCGGGGGCCACTGTTTTGAGAAACACCGTGGTCCGTTTGATGAGTTTTTCAGGGGCACGAATTAGTCGCTCGGCGATCTGCCGCACGAAAATCCACGACTTCTTTCGGCTCTCAGCCACTGCGCCTGCAGCTGATGTTTGTATGGCACCACACCGAGCACAGGTGCTGCTGGCATGGAAATTCCCGAATCCATGGATATGGCTGTGGGTCAAAACCAATGGGATCCCATTTTGGGATAGGTGAATTCACCGCCCATGTTAGAACCTATTTTAGTGGGGATTGGGATGTTCACTGGGGGTACAGGATTTTGACCTGTGGCCATATGGAGCTGACCGGATCAATCATATGATGGCTTCCCTTTCAAACACCCAAACAGGGTACCAGTAAAAAGATATACCCTTTTTTTGCCAGACATGTGGCTTGCTCTTTGGATTGTTCCCTTCTGAAGTTTGCGTCCTCTCAAGTTTCTCACATTGTCAGACACCGGTTCAGCCCGTGACTCTTGCCTCAGTCGGACTTTGTCATCCGAAACGCAGACCAGAGCCAGGTTGTTGTTGAAAGGGGGCCTATCCTCATGAGGCTGTTGTGCCTCTAGGGTGCGGCACAAGCCATTTGTTCGGTGTGCGAGCCCCACAGCCGTAAAGCCACATCTTGCGAGTTAGGACAACGGAGATCAGGCCAGTTAACTGCGTCACTGCGGGAAGCTAGGCGGAACGCCATGACATGTTCGGCATTGTACGGCTCATGTCGCAAGCCGTGGCTCAAACGGCTATTGCACATGCCTCACACCGACATGAGCACTGATCAATCATGATCTATTGCTGCGCAGGGGATAGAAGCAAGGGCCATAGCTGTGCTTCTGATCGTTTGGTTCGGTTAGAAATGGACGGGTTCCACTGGTCAATGATTGGTTTTCTTCCATTGACCAGGGAAACCCATAGACATTCTGTTAAAAGGACACCTATGGCAAGGGCTCCCAGCCATCCCCTGAAGTTTTCAGCCTTTTAGCAGGGGATCCAAGCACAGCTCAGAGAACCAAGGGCTTGCATTTAGACAGCCGGTTTGGCGTGCTCCAAAATGACCGCTCGCGCCAGGGATGGGCCACCACGGCAGTGCTTGTTGTTGCGCCTTGGCGGGCAAGCGAAGTTGCTTGGGGTGGTTTGCCATGGTACACCATCCGCGGATAGTGTTGTCCATGGTTGTTGTCTTGCAACGAAACGGCCTGAACACCTAGCCGATGAAAGGGGCTGAAGCCGATTTATTTCGCGAAGACCCGGGTTGATTGTGCGTTGAACTTCTTTCCTTTTTGCGGGGCCCCGGCCCGACAAACCGAGGATTTGATTGCCAGATCAGCTGCACAAGGCGGCTTGCGGCACAATGCATCCTCATCGGCTCCTTGGCCGCCTAATAAAAGTGAATCCGTTTTGGGGGGGTTGTTTAAAGGGAAACCGAAGGGAACCTACCCATTTTGGGGGGGTCCCCGATTTTGATTTGGGAGGGAAAGCAGGCTCTAACTTGCCACCCAAACCAGGGGACGAGCCGAATTTTCTCCGTGCCCTCTTAGAGAAAGAAGTGATTGTGGCAGTGGCTCGTATGGGTGTGTCTCGAAAAGAAGCGCCGCCCTTTGAGATGAGCCCATGCTGTTGGAGGAATCTTGCTTTGCCCAACGCGATCATCAGCGCAAGTCTGGCTTCTCTTTCCAACAAGTTCGTTCACATTGCTCCACCTGCGTGGCATGTATGGTGAATTGCCAACGGGCGGAGAGGGATTATAGAATCAAGAGGGTTTGTGAGAGCCCTGCAGGATTTTGGAAGTTAGAAAGGTGGAACGAGGGCTTCAACCATTTTTGCATGCGCAGGTGGTATCTCATACCGGCCTTGCGACACTGAAGCCGAGGAGTTAACCGCTGGTTGATCCACAAAAAGTGACGCTTTTGATCCCATGAATGAAGATGATGTAACGGATGCCGTATGGATGGCAAGCTTGATCAATTCATTGAAAGCTTTCATTTTGTCCTGGTCTCAAAGTGCTAGCAACTAGCATGACAGAGACATCCGATACAGTTCAACGATAAATTCGGCGTTTGAAATCTAACTTGCAGTTCAGAACTGGATATTCACGTTCTTCGACAATTCTGAGCTTTTCCCTTGTCAGTCGGATTTGGGCACCGATGATGATATAATTATTGTTTGTCTGGGTGGATTGTCATTACAGCATTTGTGTTTGTGTGCGTGTGTGTTTTTCGCGAGAACCCCTTTTTCGGGGTTGGTTCAAAGGGAACCAAAAGAAACCACCCATTTTTTGGGGGGAGGGGGTTCCTGTATTTTGCTACATACCCAAAAACAAGCCGCCCGCTGCTACGTTGCTGCGAGTCTTGGTCCCTCACTGTCTAGGCCCCCAGTACTGCCCTTTACCCTTTTTTTGGGGAGGATTCCCCTACTAAAATAGACTACAGAAGAAAGGGTACCCTTATTCCAACCTCACTACTGGAGGACCTAGCTGTTCTTTCGAGATCAAGATGGTGTCTTCTGGGCGGATTCCTCCATTCCCAGAAAGCCATCGGGGACTTGCCCTGGTGTTTGTTCCAGTCACCCAAGCTCTGCCGGTTCCGAAGTCCCGTTTCCTTCGCCGAGAGCGATAGCTTCTCGACTTTAGGGGGAAAAGGTACTCAGAACCTCAGGAGATCCATGGGGATGTAATTACTAGGACCCGCTGGGCCTGCCAGAACCCATCTTGAGCCGTTCCTCTATACGACAAATGGTTGTGTCTTTTGTTCGGGGACCCCAACAATGACTGTTTCTTCTTGTGGATTCCCTTTAAAGCCACCAAAAAGGGGGTACCCAAATGAGCATGATCCAGTTGGGCTCAAAGTGGGATTCAGCAACTGAGGACCTAGCCACATCAGCTGCACACGGCGGCCGGCTGAATTCGTCCTTGTACTCGCTGGCTACCCGGCAGCAGGCTGCGCGACCCCTTGAAAGACGATCTTTTTCCCTGGAAGGGGAGGGTGGGAGGGAGAATTTGGGTGGTCCAAAAGAAGCCACCGGGAAACCGCAGAGTTTAGTCCAAGCTTCCATCTTCCAGGGTTCCTTGTTGGGTGCCTGGCCATTTAACCTTCCAGAGAATCATGTCCTCTCGAACGTCGCCCCAGCCACAGGAAACATGATCAACAGATGACTTGAAGGTGATGGTCGATTCAGGGTTGTCTCCGAACGTGGCTTCCGTCTTCGGTTTCCCGACAACATTGCAAGACATCGAATATCCAATTTCTGTGCTCAACAACGCGTTTGCAATCGTGAGACAGCGTTTCCGCCTTGGCTCCACGAGTTTCATGTTGCAAATCCGGACTCACCTCCGGCTGAAGCTATGGTCATGGACCCTTTCAATTGCTTGGATTTTAGCCAAACATGACAAGGGTTCCTCTAGGGAGCCGCGACCATGGCCCCCAGAAAACGAGCGTTTGGGCCAACTTCCTGGAGACTTTCCTGGGGATGGTTTCTTGGATGAAGACTGTTGACCATGGACGGCTGTGGGATAGGCCCTGTGGAGAATGAGCTCTCAGTTGGTTACATGGAGCTCGCCCATGAAGGTCGTAAGTGGGAGGGGGTTCTGGTTTTTGCCTTCCCCCGATCTGTGAATCGTTTTTCAGGTTTCCAGATTCATCAACCACTTGTTGAGCAGGGCGCTGTTTTCTAAAGGGAACCCTTCACTTTTGCAGGAGCGCACCCGCCCTCTATCCATACACTTTCTAAAAACCCAGGTCGACACAGACCCGAATTTGGGGCCAAGCTGCCAAGCTTCCTTTTAATTTTGGGGAATCTTTGGAGGTGCCATGACCACATTGACGCCTTGCCAGTGCAGAGTGGGACGGGCAAGGCATGTATCCCCCCGTCCTCGTAGATCACTCCGAGATTCGAGCTTGCACCGAACAGGTCGAACAGGTCTAGAGGTCTGCTCCAAAGCTGACACCGGATGTTTGCGCCCCCTCCCATATTTTTTTGCAAGATTCAGAAGAACTCCCTGGCCGCGTCCGGCAACGGTGAATCCCTTCTTGATCGTTCTTGCACTTCATTCAGGGGGTGTTGCTCTTCGAGCCCTGCCTCCCTGACATTGCGTTGGGCTCGAGGTGCAATTGGACGGGATCCCCATGTGCCACCAGTCCTTTGAAGAGGAGACGCGGCAGCTTTCGGGGCCAATTGTCTTGGGTGACCCTAAACGGGCTCTAAGAATGGTTTCTATAGTGTTACGCAGATGATCGTTCTGTGGTGAAAGCTGGACCCCTCTTAGAGCCCTTTTGGGGCCCTTGATTGCCGAGCGTGTACTCGAAGTCAAATATGTATCCGGGCTTGGCTACTTTCAGTTGTTGAAAGCTGTGACTCGGAGCTTTGCTGCAGACAAGCTGTTGCCCCTTTTGCTTGGTATTTGGTTGGTGTTTAGTTGATGGGCCCACTTGTCACACCCCATGTTCGGGACTCGGGACCCACCCAATCGGACTGCAGGACTGTCGTGCCACAGCCAGATGTTGCGATAAAGAGATGCCGCGCACCCAGAAAGCACCGGGAGTCTGGAAGCAAAATGGGCGACAGTCAATGACCATTATCTTTTGTGCACGGGCTGACGTTGGGGTACACTCACCAAATTCCATTGTCAGGAGCACCATATTATATGTTTAATCGCTCAAATGTCCCCTTGCAATGGACCCGCAGATGTTGGCACTCAACTCCATCGGGAACCCAAACCACGCTTATTCCATGTAAAGAAGGGGGCAAGACCAAAGAATTTGAGGTCCATTGACAAGGGCCCGTTTGACATGCGGCTGAACATGACTCATGTGCTCCTGTCGGAAAACCCGAGTGAGTATTGAACATGGGCAGTGATAGTGTAGTAACGTGGCTTTCTGGTTTCCTTCAAGGACAGGGACGTCCATTGGCCTGGTACTTAATGTCCGACCTAAGCAGTCATAGACTCATAGATGTCTCTGACATTCAGCGAAACACTGTTTTTGCGAGTGGATTTCTGGACTCCTTGGGGCGAGTTAGCTATGAAGGTGCACTTTTGGGCATCCCTACTGGCTGAAAGCTATAGAAAATCTCACTTCTCCATTGGAAGGGGGGCGATTCCAGACCAGGGTGCAAGGGGTGATGCCGTTTCCTGGTCCTGGTGTTGGTGAAGAACGAAGAGTGGTGCAAAGTGATCTCCGTGTGCGGCTACCTTTGCTGGTGCAGGGTACACTGGTGCAGGGCCATGTTGGCTGGCAGCAGAGCGGCCAGCGTAGCTGCCTGGGGTCTATGCTAGTGAAGATTAATCCCGCTCGAATCATGATATGGCAGTGGTGCGGATTGATAAAGCTGAATGCCCCTGCTCGGTTCTGAATCATGACGAGCGTTGTTTTTCTTCGACATGTGCAGCTCGCCCTTTGAGTCAGTATGGGGGACAAAGACTTCTTGAATTCGGTGCAGCTGCAGCTGCTGCTTCAGTCTCTCAGGGCACGCCTAGGACTTGCTACCAGAAGAACAGCGGCTGGGCCGCCTGCCTGTCGGGATCCTGGAGAGACAGGCTGTAGCTCAAGAGTCAAACAGGGCAATACATGCCCGTAGGATTGCGGAAGCCCGGCAGTTCCCTATAACTATAGGTCTCTTATTTCGAGCCTCTTGTTTTTTCTTTCTTCCGGCAAGACCCCTAGATGGCAAGGGTTGCGGAGTGTTGGCGATTTGCCAACCATTTGAGGGATTGGGCGGTCATACTGATTGGTTTTTGGTTGGGATACAAAAGGAGCCACCATTTGCACCAACTCTGGATTTGAAACACACTCTCCACCTACCCATTCAGTTGCTCTGCCTGAGAACAGACAGGGGTTGGATCCCTCTTGACAGCTGATCGTTTTTTCAGAATATGCGACTCCGCGACCACAGACTGCTGGCCGGGGACCTTGATTTGGATTCCATGTCAATTTGTAGGGAGTATTTGACAACTTTGATCTTTCGGGAACCTGGAGCGCAATGTACGGGTTCTGACCAATCGAGTCTGACCACCTCTAGAAGTGCGGAAGTTAGATTCCAAGCTGTCAAAAGTCGCCCGTTCTAAAAAGGAGGCCGGCTATGTGGGACTCAACGCAGCCAAATGATGCTGACATCCCCTTGTGCTCAAGTCTTGCTCGCATAGTTTGACGCTGCAAGTCTGGATTTATGTTTGGCTTCCGGGATGTCATCCTTACATCCCGAGCTCAGATTACCCGTAGGAATCTGGCAAGCCGCTGGCACACTCTGGAATTGGATCGATTGCCTTTCATGCCCACATCCTTGCAGGGTAGCCCTGGATCTCCACTGATTCACTTATGTTGGGACGATTGGACCGGCAAGCGAAACTCACCTTCCCTGAAGCTTGTGCCACGGCCGCTGAAAGTCTGAAGTGCCGTCAGCAAGATCTCACTCCCTGAGTTCATGGACTTTAAACTTTTGGGAAAGACAATTTTGGTGGCAAAAGAAGAAGTCCGGTTACCTTGTTTTTGGCCAATCCACTCGATCGGAAGCGAGAAACAGAAGTTTTTCCCTTGTCCCCTCAGGGTTCACAAGCCTCAGCTTCACTTAATTGGACCTCTTTGGGTGTAGGTTCGAGCCCCCAAAATGGCGCAACAGTTGATGCCTTTTGGTTTCCCTTTAAAATGGAAAGGGGCGCCCTCCAAAACACAACGACGAGGCGCCCACTTGGCGATGGTTCCTTGAATTCTTGAGGTACCCTTGTTTTTTTGTTTCAATAACAAAGTTGGACGCCGAGGTTGGAAGAACTGCCGGCTTGTTCCCATCCACTCTATCCGATCCGTGTTCCCATCCCCGCGTTCGACCAGGCACTCCTGCGACAGCGGGGTGCAGTACATGTTGGACTGGCCTTGGCACGGCGCACAGCCGGACCTGCCAAACCTGACAGGGGTCGTGGGGTGTTGTTGTTCTTCTTTTCTTTTTGGAAGGTTCAAGGGGTGTGGGGTGGGTTTTCTGTGGTTTTATTCGGGGGTGGTTTTGTTGTGTGTGTGTGTGTGGTTGCTTTGTTTTGTGGGAGGGCCTAAGTTGTGGCAGATGACAGGGTGTGCCTGTCCATGGCCAATCAAACAGCTGCCCTGAACAGGGGTTCAACAGGACCGGTCTTAGAGGCTTTCTCAAGTCCCTGAATACCCGTCTCGATGGTCACAAGGGATGGGACAAATCCTGGAATTGGGTATAGCCGCAGCAGTTGTTGTCCACGTTCCTCGCTCATGTTGGAAAACCTCGCTTTTCAAACGAAAGTGTATACTGTTGTAGACACGTTTCGACTCGGCATGATGCCAAAAGGGTGGACATGTGGGAGCTGCGGAAATGAATTTTGTGTACTACCGACAGAGCCCAATACTGTATTGCCAATACTCGTTAAATAAAAACATGACGTAAATATAAGGGATAATTAATTTAAGGAGTTCTGTTTTATTAAGGATAGGTGCTTAAAACATGTTGTTTTGAAGTTTAACAAAATGCGTGACCCCCTTGCACGGGAGGCTAAAGTTTTGATAACAACAACAAGACAGCAAGAGGCCTAGCACAGGAGCATGCTTTAAGCCTCTTGCACAGGAGGCTAATGGTTTGAGCGCACAGGCAAAGCCAGATGCCTCCTGCGCAGGAGCAACGCTGTAAGGGAGCCCCATGTTTGGAAAACAGGCAAGATGCCTCCTGCGCAGGAGCAATGCCTTAAGCCTCCTGAACAGGAAGCTGCATTCACAACAAAGCAAGATGCACAGCAATGCAAGCGCTCCATTTTTCACTGCGTTGCTCACTGAGGAACTTTGTTTGGCGCACAGAGCTTTGCCAGCACATTCCTCGTTCGCTTTTCGAAGCGGCAGCCACACTTCCACCACAATCCTCATCCCGACACACCCAGCTTAGAGCTGGGCTCACTTGGTCAAACTCTGAACATATGGAAGTTTGGTTTGTACTTGCATGCGCACATGCCAGACTTGATGGCACGGCCTTCAAGAGACAAGGAACTTTCCCTGCTCAAGCAGCAAGAGAGCTCATCGAAAAGCCTTGCTGCTTGTAGAGCTGTAGATTCATAAGCATCACGAGCATTGAGTAAGCATTCAGTTATTTGCAATGCCCAAGGCATTTCCCGCCAAACGGGGAAATGTGTTTCTCACTTCCTGAGTGGATTGGTAGCGCAAAGTCCGGGAACTCAGGGAGTGATGGCAAACACCTCAAGCAAAAATCAAGCAACAGTTGTTTAACCAACGTGGAAATCTATGGCAAAGGCAGGCCTGAGCCAAGCTGTACGGTCCACGTCCCGTAGCAGAAGAAGCCCCTTGCTCCAAGCCCCCGAACACAACAGGTCAATCGCCTTTTGGTTCCAAAAGTCCAAAAAGGCCCTTTTGGGGCAATCCGGCCACACCAAAGACCGACTCGCCCTCTCAGCTTGGATTGGTGCTTTCGAAGTGTTCCCGGAGTTTCATTTTCCCTCTACAAGAGCCAAAGGTTCAAAACAAAACACCAAGCCCCCAATCCAAACCAACTAAGTCACTTGCAGCTGATCAGGCGTTGCATCCATGTGTTGAAACTCATAATCCGCGCCCAAGTGTCCAGGATCTTGCCCTCGATAAAGTTCAGGCCATCCATGGCGTCGAATCGCGATCGTTTTACTGACCTGTTGGCATTCAACTCACCACATGTTGCTCCCATGCAAGAATAGGCTTGGATCCCGTGACAACTTTGAGGAGACTATGAGTGACAAAACGCATCCATTGTTGCCCAGGTGGCCTCCCGCGCGCAATCCGGCACCAGCACTTATTCTACAGTATATCTTGCATTGGCTTCCTATTTCCACCTCCAGTCGGCCACCTGTTCACGGCCCTGCCTGGTCGTGGGTTGGCTCATGTTCACCACTACCAGGTCGTTCCCGCGTGCCGGCGAGGACATGATGTACCTCCTCCTAGTTCGCGCGGACGGCTGCCAAACGGCCGCAAGCGGCAGCCCCGCTTCCACCATAATCCTCATCCCGATACACCCAGCTTAGAGCTGGGCACGAAGAGGGAGAAGCAGAAGGTGGGGAAGGTCCTCAAGAAGAGGGAGAAGCAGAAGGTGAGTAGCAAAACTGGGCCGCGATCCGCAAAGCCGACCCGCGTGGCAAGGAGGGACAGAGGGAGAGAGAGAGAAGCGGGAGAAAAAGGTCACACCTCACCCCTGTCTGAGGAAATTTATGGGACCCGCGAACAGAGGGACTATGACTGCAGGCCACGATCTGCCCTCCTCGAATTTCCTTGCTGCCAGATGACGGGAGCTGCCAATATAAGAGCGCAGGAACTTTGCAGCAGTAAGTGGCTTCAGGCTCTTGTTGATGAGCCAGCTTGCTGCTGGTCATTCGGTCTCTTTTCTGGACTCTGCCCTTAGAATGCTTGGGCACCATCGGTAATTCGCTTTTGGGTGGGGCGCTGCGTCAGCATGAGGGTTTCAATGATCACATCCGAATAGACTTTGACAACGCGCTCAGCACTGGGATCCAACCACCTCTTGTCGTAGCCTTGAGGGAAGTGCAGCCACAGCACCTTTACGAAATCCTCTGGCATGCTCGTGTTCGACCATCCCAGAGCCAAATTGTAGCTGCAGCAGATAGCCACGAAAAAACAAGCCCGGGTATAATTCCTTGAAAGGCACCTGTTGCAGCAGAATTGTGTCGGGAAAAACGACTTTCACTCCTGAGCAAGCTGGCCCTCCTTGGCAGGAGATTTGTGTCAGAAAGAACGCGAACCCATGTTATAACTCCTACGCAGGAGTTGGAGTTAAAATGTGCAATCAAACGTTTTTAACGCAAGGTTTGCAAGCGGCTTGAATGAAGACTTCTTAATTAAGCACATTTTTCGGAGAAACCTTTGCTTTATTGAAGCGTTTTAGTAATTACAGGAGTATTGGGCTCCCCGGGTACCTTTGTACGGAAAAGTTTGCTACTCAGCCCGAGATGCGGAAGTGCATTGCGTGTACTACCCTTGTATTGAAAAGATGGAACTTTCTAGTTCCAAGACAAAACAACTATGTCACGTACAATGAAGCTGCGAAAGATTCGCGAAAATATTTCTTTCTCGAAGAATGGTTGTTTCGAGGCAAAGGAGTTTAGAACAGCCACCACATACGTAAATGCTTCAGACTTGACAGAAGATTGAAGACTGGTTGCCGAAGTTTCGCCCCTCCATGTCATCACGCGCGAACACATGAGCGAGCGGACCTTTAGAGGGAAGGTGCTAACGGCTTGTTTGGGGATTTATTCAAAAAGGCTGTCTTCTCAGTTCAAGCTTTTTGTTTTCTGGGATTCAGCACAGTCATAGTGCTGCAGGGTGCAGGAAATAAGTTACTTTCAACAGCACGCGAGCTGGCGCCTGAACCGCCGACCAGCAAGGATGTATGTAGTCGGGATTTCCGATCGCGGACTTTTCTTGCGCGATAACCCTCGCGATCACAACCCTTCAAGCCGCGTCAGTGGTTCGGTTCTTCACCCCGCTCCCATGCCAAACAATCTGCGCTTTGGAGCTCGCTTTGGAGGTTGCCATCCTTGAGATATTGCTGTTTTGTTCCAAATTAAATTGGGGGGAAGGAATGGCACGAACCCATCCCTTTATCACATGGGCGGATGATTGGAGGAGAAAATGTTCCTCTCTCGTTGTCTGTCTCTCTTGCCTCTTATCCAAACGACATCGTCTTCGAATGGCGCTTCCAGAATCCCGAATGGACTTTGCAGTGACCACATTTGATATTCCTGCATCTTCCGGGGGGGGGAACAATCTCAGCATTTTTGGGAATGGGGAGTTTTTTGTTTCAGCATATGTTGGCCACAATGCGGTCGCTGCGAAATCCGGGCCAAGTTTCATGCAATTGCTTTTGCGTGACATTGCAGTTGTTGGGAACTGGGGATCTTAATTCTATTCTATGCCGCTTGAGTGTTGGAGACCGAGCAGACTGCATCCCATCACATTTTGAAACAGAGCTGAGTCACTCCACCTGGTTGCACTACAGCTGCGCACCAAAGATGTTGCAACCGGCCCAAACCACGATTGATCTGGATTGACTTTGGGAATTATACGTCATCAGATGTTCTGTGCTGGGCTTATGAGAGTGCCTTGTACCCGCAGAAAGCCAACCCGCCGCACGCGGCCTTGCCGAGTCACAATGGTATGCGCGGGAACAAACCAGACCAAGCCGTTTGAGCATGTGTTGCAGTGTAAAATGCTACTTCAGCGTTTGCCGCCAAGTTGCTGGTGGATGGCACTTATCTATCGGTGCACATGCTCGAAGGAGAGTTTATTCCAAATCCCCCCAAAAATGCGCGCCGTGCAGCCCTTGAAAAGCAGAACCTCGCATTCTGTTCAAACCAAGTCCAGACAGCCACGCGATCCAAATTTGCAAGAACTACTGCAATGTCAACCGTGTCCAGTCAAATGTTACAAAGTTAAATGTGTAGAAAGCACAATTTAATTGTCAGGGCTGTCCTAGGAATTTAATGTTGCTACCATGCTTTTGAGTTGCTGCCGCGTTTGGCACGCGCAGCCACCTCAGAAGTGGAGCAGTAAACAACATCAATTTTGTCAATAGCTGCTTTTGTGATTGAACTCGCTTTTGCCATATTTGGACTGTGTGCAGCAAATACCCAGGCATGCGTGCGCCGAATGTGTTTTGATGGGGTGTTGGAGAACTCCGAAGGATAGCAACAGCTGGAAAAAGAGGCAAGACGTCAGATATTGCCTACATAGGTTCTTCAAGCTGAACGCTATTTGACGAGCCTGCAAATGGCATTCAAGCAAGAGTAGTGACACCAGAATGCCTGGGCTCTTCAAGGCTTCTAATGTCAGCGAAAGTCAAGAAAGAATGCTCAAACCAACATGTTGAACACGTGCGACGTGCAGCGGCGCTTCAAGTGTCTTCACCTACACAGATTATGCACGGATTAGCCAAGCTGGGAACTCTAGTTGCCAGACTCTTGGAACTCTAGTTGCCAGACTCTTCGCAGTAATCCAAGTCGTTTGTTTGCGCGGGCAAGGATTCAAAACAGCTTTGTCAACATTCAGGGGAACGCGAGCAACATTTGCCAAAAGGCAAGTCTCGGCTGAAGCGGAGGAAATTAGATGCAACGGCGCTAGTTTCTGCAGTTCAGCTAAAACGGTGAAATTATGTACTTGAGGAGGATCCAGGTATATTCGTTGGAGAGCATTGAGGGATTCAAGAAAATCGTTGAACCCCCTGTTGAGAAACAATGTTGGTTGATGTGTTTACCATCAGTTAGCAGGCAAGACAAGACGACATAAGCCCAAATCACCAAATCACGGAAGCTTTGAAGAATCTTTGAGATTTCCACATCCCTTCAAGCTTTCATTTGTTGTTCCAGGACTTGAACTCATCTATGCGTTTCATTTGCTTCATGAGCGCTGGATTCAAGTCACTGGTACCCAAAAGAAACCCTTAGCGATTTTATGCCGCATTGTTTGCCTGAACATCGTGGGTTTCGGGGCACTTCGCAGGGCGCAAATTACTAGAATGTACCCCACACCCCAAGAACGAGCGAACTCCAATCACAATCAATTGGGGAAGTTTTAACAGTCGCCCTGTCTGATATTTTTTCCGGGGGGGTCCCTGTCTGACCGGTATGAATTCATTCAAGGGCCTTAAGGGCTCAAAACGAGCTAAGGGCTCCCCTCTCTCCATTCCCCCAGGCTCTTAATCTCAGGGTGGTACCATCGGGGGGGTAGTTGAGTGCGGTTAGCCTTAGCGTTGGTTAGGGTTCCTCAGAAAACTTTGGGGTTCCTTGGGGAGCCTTAGGGACCTCCCCCCTCCACCCCCCATACCCTTTTGGCATGTCACGCGATCTCAAAGGCACTGGACGCCTTGGACCTGCAAAGTGCTGAAGGAGGACCTGAAGCAAGTGGTCCTCGACTTTCGCGGGTGCGGTCGCCGAAGAGCGACACAGGGCGGATTTTTGTGTGTGTGGGGAATGGCCGGGGGGGGGGGGGGGTCTTTTCAGCGACTGGGGACGCCACAATTCGTTGGCGTTGGTGTTTGGTTGAATTTTCAAGGTAGGGAATGTGGGGTCTTGGAGCGACAGTTCTGGGATGCCGGTAAATTCGGTGGGCTTTGTGTTGGCTTTTTGCAAAGAGCTGGAATAGGGCCAACCAAAAAGGCCCCAGCTGTTCAGAGTGTGTTTTTTGGTGCCTCTGTTTTTTGGTGCCCAGTGCAAGCAATGGGGCCCAAGACCGCGGAGCTTCCCACGCTGGTTGATGAAAAGGTCCTTTACATAGGAAGACCATTGGCAAAAGACCACTAACATATGTTATTTACCACTAAATCGCAACAGTTACCCATGGTCATTTGGCGGAGAGGAGTTTTGATCAACCCTCAATCACATGTCACTAACGCCCTCATTCTGGTAAGTGCCAGTGGACAGACACGCCTTTTCAAGAGGACAAGAGTCGTCCAAGTTCCTGGCTCTGTTGGAGAAACAGTTTGTCCGACTGCAGAAGCTCCAGCAAGGCGAACCAAGCACGGTCCGGGCATTTCCAACCCTAGGCGTTGGGCATCTAAGAAAAGCAACGGAAACGGGGTCGCCATTGGCGTAGTTGGTTTGTCAAGCATTCTGCGGGAGCCAACCAGCTGCGGGGGTCCAATTGCTATTTTCCGACGACACCAATGACATGATGTTTCAGAGAGCACTCGGGGAAACTTTCCATTTCGGCAAGCAATTGTACAGAAGCTGCCCGCTAGCCCGGTGGCATGTTTTAGCCGGCACAGCCACCAAAAAAGGATGTCTTCTTTCCCTTTGGCCAGCAAGGCTGCTGCGGATGTACAAAAACGGTGTGTTCAAGTGCAGCTTGCACTTGCCAGACGTGCATCCGATTCATAGTGCATAGAAAGCAATCTAACAGAGCCTGTTGGTGCATGGTAAGTTTGAGCAGGAGAACGAAAAAGCATCTGATTTCTCAGCAAGTTCAGAAAGCATGGCCAACCAAGTCAATCCACCAAGTCAATCCAGTTCAATGTTCATGAGTCTTGAAGAGGCTCCACAGCTGGGTGGCTGACTGGCATCAATCACTGGCAATTTGAGGGCATGGACCGCAGTAATCAGACAAGGACGACTCAATCACCGCTTTTCACATCTTCAATTTGCTTAAGAAGTGCTTGTTATTTTCCACTGTTGGTTTTAAACGGAATCTACCACTAGAATATGTTTGAAGGGGGCTTAAGCAAATGGAAGACATCATTGCCTTGCTCTGTCGAATGCGACCAACGGCGTTGACCAACATGAGTTCAAAGAATCAAAGTCAGCTGCCATGGCGCCGTATCAAAACAAAAGGGCCCGTTGATATGTTGCTGAACATCCTGTTCGCTCTGTACAAAGAGGGTAACAAAAACAATGGCCAGGACACCAACCGGAGATTCGCAAAACCAACATGACAGAGGGCTGGTACCCAAGTGGAAGAGAGCCAACGAGACAAACGATGGTGGTGACCCAAGAACTGAGAACCAGAACGAGAAAAAAGTCCAGCATTTGAGTCGCAATCAAAACCCAGGTGGATGAAGGTTACTAAGGGGCAGCCTCAATCATGAATTGGGTGCGATTGCTCTCTTGATTGTTTAGATGATTTTGGGTCCCATGTTAGTGCCAACCCACCTTTTTGGGTAAAGGGAAAGCAAAGAGAAACCAACCATTCAAGGGCATAGTTCCCCCTATGTTGGCACCAACCACAGACCAAGCAAGCAAGTACTGAAAGGCAGCCAGCCAGCCAACCAACCAACCAACCAACCAACCGCAAGCGTTGCGGTTCCCCACAAAAGATCCTCCCATTTCAAGGCGCTCGCCGCGGCCTTTCTTAGGGCCGCGCCTTTCGGCCCTTCTGTGCCTCAGGTCCCGCATGGAGGTGGACAGCGTCTTGCAGCCGCCAGCGACACCGCGGGGGGGCTTTGGGCAAGGTGGTGGTGCCTTTTAAAGGCCTTGGAGCATGGGTAGAAGGGAAAAAAAACCCTCAAAACTTAAGTTCTTGGCCATCCGGTTCCTTGGTTGTTCGGATCTTTTTGGTGAGTTTTGTGGGGATTTCGATTTTAGCCCACTAAAAAGTTGAACTTTAAGCAGGGAATCTGAGGACAGCCTAGGAAAAATAGCTTCCGTTTTCCTTGTGGTCCCCCTGCAAGACCATTCCAACAGGGTACCCTCCAACAACACTCGCCCGTGTATCAAACTGCACCCTAAAAAAGGGGAGTGTTCATCCGGTGGAGTTGGCTGTTCGGCTTATCGTAGGGGGCCAAGGCTTTTCGGGGTGCTGTGATTTTGAGAGAATTCCAGGTGAGTGTGGGTCAAAACTAGGTACACAAAATGCAACCCTGGCAAATGTAAACAAGGACTGAAACCTGCAGTAGAGCTGGATTCTTGCTTTCACTGGAGCTTGCGCTTGCTTCTGTTCCTCCTCTGGCTTGCTCAGAAATCACTGTGGCACTTCCTCTGACTTTTGAGGGAAGAAGGCGACTCGTTTGGTTCACCCCGCTCGATCTTGCATCGCCTGGAATCAACGCACCGCTTCAAAGAGGGCGCGGGTGGTTCCAAAAATGTAGGGCTCTGGAACTTGGTTGGTTTCCATTTGGCTTCCCTCTGAAAGCTATCCAAAGGGATGCCCATGTTTGCTCTTTGAACGCTATCCAACAACCCTCCGCGGCTGTGCTGATGTTTTATTTTACCAGTTGCTTGATTGTTGCTGGGAGTCCCTCAACAGGAGGAGATTTCCTTGAGCACAGGCTTCACGGGCGGACTGACAGGCGAGTGCCTTGTTGATGCCAGGGGTCCCCAATTTTTCTCTTTTCTCCCCCTTGGCAACGACTCCAAAGCGGTCCTCCGATTTTACCCTTTGAACACTCCCCAAAAAAGGTTCCCCATTTCTCTCCAGCAGCTGAAAGCTATGGCGCCCCTCCAATTTTAGGTCGTTTTCATGTGGCGAAGCTTGCTGTCCGGGAGGCCGACCCAGGGGTCACAACATCCACACCCGTTTAAGAAATGGAAGCCCTGCATGGAGAAGTCCGGTTGGTTCTTGGCAGATGTTCAGCCATACCCTTTGTGTAGAGTTTCGAGGCATTCATGGCCCATCCTACTAAACCTTGGACTTGTAGCAAGGGATCAACAAAGTATTTGCAGAATTTCTTGCAGCTGAGGCACGAGTATGATGTCTTCAAGTGGGCGGCCTAGCTGGCCCTACGACCTTTGGGAGCTGTTCCCAAAAGACTTTGAGACGATGTCAGTGTCAATCGCTCCGTGTCAAAAGATCCCACCTGCAAGCTTGATCCAGGGCCCAGCGAGCCATCGAATCTGCTCTGTAGACTTCCATTTGCTTAAGAGTATTTTGATTTCCCCTGTTGGTTGTAAAGGGAATCTATCACTACTGGACATATTTCCGTTTTTTATTTTTCCAGCGGACTTATGCAAATGGATGTAGAAATTGTAAATTGACATCCTTGTCTTTTCGCAATCCAAGTTGGGTTACGTTTCGGGGGCAAGGAGGGAGATGCAATCGCAGTCGAAGCAGCAGGCAATGTTGGCAATAGCTAGCAGGAGAGGAGGAACGGGCGACCAACATGAAAGGGTTACAAAGACAATTGTGATACACACACTCACACGCACAGTCCTTGGCCTACTAACAACTTCAAGAAAAGCAAAGAGGGCCAAACAGGGTTAGAACTGGGTTTTGTCGATACTGGTTTTGTTTCCGTTTGATTTGTCATGGTCGGTACATATATGGGTTTGTCTCTAAATAGAGGGTCTCCTTAAATGGATGGTTTTCCCTTTTGGTGTCCCTTTGAACCAACCCCCAAAGAGATAGCCTGAAAGAAGACACACCCATGTGTCCAACTCAATTGGAGTGAGGTTTTCTTTTGCAGTATGCAATTCTATCATAGAACTACAATGCCGCATCGTATTCGGTTTGAGAGCCAACCGCAAAGACGCGCAAAGCAACTCGTGTTTGGTTTACTGCTTAGAAGTTGGATGACGCCCGCACACAAAATCAATTGTTGGTTTTTGCTGTTTGCTTGCAAACACAAACAAACAAGTGGTGGGAGACAACACCCGTGTCAGAAAAAGAGCGTCTAGTTGTGCATGTGAATTTGTGTCGAACACATGTATATGTCCCTTGGTTTTCTTGCATGCTGTTTGTGCAGCTCTTGCATATTCTGATGCTGCGTTTTGTTGCTAAATGTAACTTGACAGACAGGAAACAAAGCAGCGTTTCTGTGTTTTTCGTGGCTAAGCCAGTGTGCAAAACCAAGCACTTTGCATGTAAAGTGCGAAGTCCACGCAAGCAATGCTCTTAGTGTTGAATTTCATGTGCAAACCACTCTGTTGTCCCAAGTTGTCATAACACACTTATGCAGGCCGCCCAAATCGCTTTCCTGCGCGAGGGACAGGAAAACCGTGTCGGGGACGCTGCTCATTGACGAGGATGCGCTGTGCGCCCGCCATGTGTTGTCTGCCGCGAGAAGCAGCAAGCAGCTAGCAGCAAGTAGAAGTCCACGGAAGATACTTTCTTAGGGACCCCCCCCCCTCCCCGAAACAATGGCGTTTAATTTCTTTTTCAGCTTTCCTTTTAAACCAACCCCAAAAAGGGGACCTTTGAGTAAAAGACGCAGCCACTATGTTGAAGCGGATGCGGCCGCCTTTGCTCCTGGTGTGATGTGTTTCGCGCTTTGCACTGCGCTGCCCATTGTCCTTGGTGAGTTTCTTGTGCTTGGCCGCTTGACAAGTGACTTGCCCTGTCAATGGGTGATGTTGGTGATGCTCGTGGTGCTGGTTACTTTTTTCTGTGAGGGCCGTGAGATCCCTGGACTGTCATTGAAACCGATGTTGGACCAATCCTTCTTGGACCCATCAACCATCAAAAATGCGTACTCGCCTCTCAGCTCGAGTCAGATAAAGCTAGAGCCAATTGGGTCGCCGACTTCTCGAAAGCTTAAACAATCCACATGACTGCTGCAACAGCGCTTTACAACTCTCAATCGACAGGTGCTCATGCTTCCCTAGCAATCATCACGCCGTGGCATTGTTTTTCTTATGAAGCAGGTACCAGGTTTATCTTGGCTCATGACCAATCCTTGCTTTTCGACGTGGCACGGCAACTCGCTTTTGAACCCGACGTTGGCCAGGAGTCCCTTTGTGGATTCTGCCGCCGGCCCAGAGTCGCGGATCCGGTCAATCTACTGTACCTTATTTGGATCACTCGTCATCCCCTTTTCCCAGGCAAAGGGAGTTGTGTGGTTTACTTTAAGTGGCATTTGTGTGAGATATGAGCAACGACAGATATACATATCCACATACATCCGCTGCCTGACTTGGGCATCAGCAAGGTTTCTGGGCAAAGTTGGACTTTGAAAGTTGTACGTGGAGCCAAACTGACACGGAATCTGAAAGCGCCTGGCAACATGATCAGTCTTTGAAGATCATTTCATCATGCCCTGTTTAGTCATCCAAACTCCTGACATGGATTTGTGACAATGGTTACTCCTCACGCTCGAACTAAGGGGCGTCTCTTTCCTGTGATGCAACGGCTGTGCTGAACAGAGAGAATATGCGAACGGTGCCGACGGTTTTCCGGCAAAAGCGGGCGGGTGGAGTGGATGGATGGAGCTAGGGGATCAAAAACCATACAACACTCGAAGGAAGACCCTTGTGAGGCAAGTCTTTTTGCACCAGTTCCTCTGTAGTCCCGAGCTTCTGAGATAGATCCTGCATTCCAGCGGGCAGAGGCTCCCTCCCATTGCAATCCGTGAAACAGGGTGAGTCATACACAACCACTCATGCCGCACGTGCCCCTCTTGAAGCTGCTCAGACGCGTCTCAGGGCGCGAAAGCGTGCTGCTGTCATGCCGCTGCGGCCCTGGCAATGTCTGGGCGTGGCTGTGGCCATTTTTGGCCTCAGCGGATGTGGACCTGAGCCGGAGAAGAAAGAGGCGCCCATGGACACTGCGTGTTCCGAGACTTTGAAGCGGGGCCAGTGCTCCAAGTGCCGGTGCATGGGCAAGAACGGCAAGTGCACGCGGGCCGTGCTCTGCACGGCGTGCAGCGACCCTTACAGCTTTCTTGCCAACAATGACACCAACGCCAGCATCCCGCACGGTGAGTGCGCAATCCAATGTCCCGTCGCACCACAACGGCCCGCCATGCCGGCGAATGCCTTGGATTTGAATGGCAAGGAGAGAGGTATGAGTGAAATGCACCAGCGTCTGATGGGATGATTTCCTCACATGGAGCTCCCAATAAGGTGTTATTTTGACATATACATATATCCAGAATTTGGGCTAGACCATTTGAGGACATCATGTCATTGGATGCCGGTGTTCTGGCCTTTCTAGTTACCTATCATCCCCTTGGCCCAAGAACATGCGAAGCCCGCCCCTCAGGAGTGGCCCGCTGCGTGCTGGAATGGCACAGAGGACCGGGCTGCTTTGAAGCGTATGACCCAACCACAACTTCGATGGTCACCTATGTCCATGCAGAAGAAAAGAAGGCGTGAGCCATGTCCACGAGTCCCTTGAGAAAAAAATCACGTAGAACATTGGTCTTCCTTTGACTTCCTGGTTGTCCTTGGTTTTCCCACAAGAACCACACAAGGTTTTCGTTTTCTTTAAATGACCACGTATGTCCGCTGAGGAGCAGCACTTCTTCATCATCGGGGACTGGGGGGGGATCTTGAGCGGCTCCAGCTCGATGACTTTCAAGAATCGGAAGACCATCATGGAGCCCATCGACATCCACGCCCAGAGCTATGTGGGAGCCTCAGAAACTGGAGAAAAGTGGTTTTCCAAGTTGATCTTGTTGCTGTGTTGCGGGGGGGTTGGGCTTTTGTCGCCATGTTTGGGTCAATCTCATGCATGGGAAAGCGCTTCTCATTGGCATCAATCTATAGGTGGACGAGCATTGGCAACCCCAGAACGAAGAAACTCCTCGTTGATCAATAGGGGTGTGTTTCCTTTCAGATGGGGGTTCATCACTTCACCCTCCTATGAATCGGACGAGTTGATTGATCCTTTTGGATCAACATGAAGGCATAGCCACCCTGAGTTGCACTTGCTGCGCAGGTGGCTGACAGGATGGCGGCGGTTGCCAAGGAGAGTTTGCCCAAGTTCGTGGTCAACGTGGGCGACAACTTCTACCCCGGGGGCATCAGCAGCCCCGGCACCTGCAATGCGGAGACCCACGCCACGGATGCCGTGGCTCGGCTAAGAGGTTTGGATGGGCAGGTCAAAAGGCAAACTGAAAATCGACGAGGTCCCCCCAAAAATACCCCTTTTACCGTTTCTTTTTTGGTGGGGAGGGTTCCCCTACTAAAATAGACAACAGAAAAAAAGTTGGTACCCTTATTCTATCCTCTCCACTGGAGGGCCTAGCGACGAAACTGCATACTCTTCAGTCAAAAGGCAAAGCAACATAGAGAGGAGTCGGCACTTGGTGCTTGCTTGAGTGCAGGCCGGAAGCATCATTTTCACCAACATCTTTGAGAATATGTACAAGGGTGCGGGCTTGGACGGGGTGGAATGGTGGGGGATTTTGGGGAATCACGACTATGGAGGCTACCACTACAACGTCCACTGGGATCAGAACATCTTCTACACCTGGCACTCGGACAAGAGCCGGTGGTTGACTCCTGCCCTCTACTGGACCCGGAAGGTCGGTCAGCCGAGCCATCAAGTGTGGGTTTGTCTCAAACTTGGGGACCCTAGAGGGGTGGCTGGTTGCCTCTTGGTTTCCCTTTACCATCCAAAAAGGGTTCCCCTATTTTGAGGCAGAAAGAAGCCTTGAAGTTGGTCGAAATTCCATTGCTTTACCTTCTAACCCCAAAAGGGCTACACTCAAAACAAGACAAAAAGGCCCAAGAATCCCAGGCGGACTGGTGACAATTCTTAACCACATGCCATTGGCAGCACGTCCTTGGTGAAAGGGTTGCTTGGGATGGTCATCAGCCCATCAGTTCAGAGGTCGTGATCCTCATGAGAACAATCCCAAGTCCACAATGGCCAGTGCAAGCCACTAGTCCTTGGAGAGAATTTTGATCCTCAAGTTCTGTCGCCATTCCGGAGAGAGCCCCCCCCCCCCCCGGCATCCTTCTAAGCCCACCGCCAAGCCTTAAAGGGAAGCACCCACAATTGGCCGTGTTTTTTTTGTTTGGAGCTGGTACCCCATGTTTGTAGGTATTGTAGGTTTTGAAGGGGTGCCAAAAGGAAAACCGAAGCCATTTGGGGTCCCCCCGCCCGGAAAAAAAGAAAAAGAAACAGCTTCATGTTCGCGTCTGACACTCTTCAAGAGGTCCAGTTCCGCAACTTCTCTGCGGACTTTTTCTTCTTGGACACCAACCGGGTCGACACGGACGGGAATCCGGACGCCGACCCCGAGCACAACATCTGCTCGAGGTCCGATCTTCCAAGGATTCGCAAGGATTTCAACTTTGGTAGAAAGCCACACAATTGAACTGCTCTCCTTTCAGTTGTATGTGTGCGTGTTTAGTTTGCTTTCCCTTGTTCGCCCTTGTGAGCCCTTTTTCTGCGCTGAGTGTTGTGTTTCAGGTCCCATAACCAGCCCCCCCAGCCGCTGGATTGCAAGGGCACCTCTATCACTAGCCCGGCCACTCGGCCCGCATCCCAGGTTTTTGTTCAGTACCTTATTTTTTGGGTTGTGGTGGGTTCCACTAAAAACTGGTCAATTTCAGGGGTTCAAACGAGTATCAGAGCCACCGGGCAACTGGTGCCAAGGAAAAGCCAAGCCCCGTGGGACATGTTCAGACAGAACCGGTAAGAACTGTGGGTTTTGAGTCTCTTGACTCTTGGAGGGAGTTGTCCTGCTGCCATTCATGAAGAGTTGAGGCCGACAAAATGATGGTTAGGAGTCTCTTCGCAGAAGCTGTCATGCCAACTGATACTTGATCAACTGATTCTTGATCATGCACGCCCTGTTTGCAGTTGCCAGTTGGTGATCAGTGATCAGGTGGACTTCATCTTGGCACGTCAGGATTCAACAACAACTCACGTGTTTGACAGAATGGCTACCAGCGCGCTAGTACAATCTAGAAGAGCCAGCCGCAAGCCACAGATCTGATCCAAGAGTTGAGAATTCAGCAAGGCCAGGAATCGATTGCTGTCGATTGCCAGGGCGACGATATGGCAAATAAACGTTCACATTAAGATTGGGCCAGGCTGGGTGAATTGGCAACACAGAGAGGAGCCACAAACCTCGGACGAAGGACCCTTGTCTTTTGCTGGGCTGAAAGTCTGAATTTTGTCTATCCACCTTTTGGGCAGGGTTAATCCTGCTAGCAACGTGAAAGCCAAGGATACCTGCTGGCAGTGGTTCATGGACATGTGGAACGCTCAGAAGAAGTGGTTGGCGGAGAAATTGGAAGCTTCGACCGCTGAATGGCAAATTGTGGTGACGCACTACCCGCCCACTTTCGAGCCGTGCCGCTCGGAGCTGTGGGCGTCCTACTTCGGTAAGTATGGAATTGACCTGTACATCAGTGGCCACACGCATTTGCAGGAGACCCATTACAAGACCGGGGACTTTGGCGATACAGCTTACGTCATTTCAGGAGGTGGCGGAGGTATCACCTCTGAGATCATACCCAGCAAGACTGGGGATGATGATGCGTACGGCTTCATGGACGTGATCATCAACCATGATGTGATCAACATCATCCGCTACTCCCATGGCGGCGTGGACAAGAAGACCATTATCCGAGGACAGACCCAGGCAAGCAGTGATAAACGCACTGCGTGTATTGGAGTTCCCTTGGCCATTCCAAAGCTCACGTACAACTCGCGTTGCTGGTTGTACGCAACACGCCACATGGCTGTTGACAGGTCAACAGTGATGGTATGGTTTGCGGAGGGACGAGAAGGGGGGTTTGAGCTCGACGTTTCAACCACACAAAAGACTTTCGCAGGTCTTGCGGGAAACCAGTAGTCTTGACCATGGCTTACATAGGTGTGTCCACATTTGTCCACGTTTCTTTTCTCAGCTCTCATGGCCACTGGCAAGGCTTTTCTCATTTGCAGGTCTTCCCACGTGGCCGAAGCGAAGTGCAGGTGGTGGTGTGAGGGAAGTCGAGGGTTAGGCTTGTGCATATTCAGAGCTGCTGACTCGAAACGGGTAAAAACACTGAAAGCTGTTCGGATCCTTTCAAGTGAAAGCCTGGCTCACCTGCCCAGAGGGCTGGCTCTTTTATGTTCATCGGCAGCTCCAGCCATGTCCGCTCTCGCCGCGGCGTTCTGTAGCTTGCGCTTCTACTTGGGCAGTGCAGCCAGACGCAGGTGTTAAGAAGTGATCGGGATCGTTTCGTTGATGAACACACTGCAAATGATCTGGCTTCCACCCGAGAATCTCTCAGACTGAGCACAGTCTGAGACATACAAGGTTTGATGCGTTTGCCTTCGCCTGTCCAACGTATGTATTGCACCTTTTGTTTTCCAGTTTTGGTCTTTTCCTTTTGGTCAAATGGCTTGATGCCAAGCTAGCTGGAGAGTAAGCCAAAGAGAGTCCCACCCGATTCGGCCCCAAAAAGACGGTTCATGGCCCCCATGCCACCAGACAAAATTGGACCGGAGTTCGGGACAGGGATCAAGAATGTTTTTTTTTTTTTTTTTTCTATGGATGGTTGCGAAATCCGTTCGCATCACGAAATGAAACCATGGGAATGAAACCACTGTTTGCTGGTATGTACGTTGGGGAATCGAATCAGAAACCAGGGTTTCTGAACGGTGGTGCAGGATCTTGTCCATCCAGAGTATGAATTGATTTGGGTGGAAAAATCCTCCCGAGCAAACATATCGGATCTGAAGGCTGGAGTAGACTTAGGATACATTTTGCATGTTTCCAGTGCCTCAAAATGAAGCAAACCATATTCTATAGCTGGTTGCCAAACTCTAATGATGGAGGGATTCCACTCCATCCAAAGCTCGCCATTGCTTTTGACAGAGTCCACCAGCAGATCAGCATTTGGTGGAGTGTGTACGCATGCTACTGGTAGCATGCAACCTAAGATTCACAGCAGGACTTCTTTGACTCTACAAATGTTTCTTGAAAGAGTCAATCACTAGTTGTATGTATTCGAGTGCCCAGACAAGCCTGAAACCAATGCGCGAGTGGCCATGTTTTGCATGGTGCATGCCGCAAAGGACTTGGCATTGGCAAGACTTGGGAGAAGTTATTCGGATGATCATGGAAAAGCAAAGGGAATCGGCTCAGAAGCCTTGGCAAAAGACTTCTCACCAGAACCCTGAGGAACCTTCTACAATGCTTAGGGGTTGAGCCGTCAGCAGCAGACCCTGCCCTCTCAGGAGCTTCTCTATGCAGTTTGCAGGGGCTTGCCTTCGATCTGTCGACGTCATTTGCCAACTCCTATGATCCCTTGTTGTAAATTATGCAAGTTACGGCCATATTCTTGCCATGTCGAACATAAACCACACACACTGCAGGCAAGCGTTTGTTTGGCAAATGATCTGCCTTTTGATCGAGAAGCGCGGATCGCAACGCGATTCAGAGAACTAAATGTTGGAAGGGTTCCTTCCTTGACCTTGACCTGTTGCAACAGTCTTGCTGTTTTTCGGATCGGTTTCAGTGGCTTGACTCGATCCGAAGCATAAGGGTGTGTCTGTCTTTGTTTGGGGTACCCCTTTTTTGTGGTTTTTTGAGGAACACCAAACGGACAGCCACCAGTTTGGGGGACCCCCCAAAAAAGACGCCCATATGTGTTTTGGGGCCAATGTATGTGATACCAAGAGAATCCCTTCAAAGTGATAAAGTCATCATGCATATTGGTGCCGCAGAACAGTTAGGGGTTAGGGTTGGTTTGGGGAAGAGTAGGGTTCAGGTTAGAGGTAAGTGTTCTCGGATCAGGGGTTAGAGAGTTGGTGGTTGGAGTTGAAGATGGAGTTAGGAGCATGCCGTGTCCACCGCTGGACCCCTTCCCCCCCCCACCTCTCCAGATGAGGGCCGGGCCACCTGGCACCTTTAGAGTAGCCTTGAGACTGCAGGGCTTCTAGTCAAAGAGCTGGCTGCCCCAACCACCACGTAGAACACGCCGCGCCCCTTTGAAGAGACTAGCATGGCTTTGGCAAAGGGTTCGGCGGATTTGAGAGATGGCATCCTGTGCAAAGAACAGAAGTAGCGGTTCTCAAGGTGAAACAATGCAACATCCAGCAACGCAACATGCAACTCCGGATGGCTCGTCTGTATTTGTACATGGCCGAGGTGTCTGAATGCCGTGTGATGTGCAATGAGGATAGGAGGCGCGAAGGTTCGGCGCTATTTGGGTTCCACTGCGCCTGGGGGCAACGGGGTAGCCTTTAGTTGCCATAAGTAGGTTTATCCCATGAAACCCTGCCAGCTCAGAGAGGGGGCCATGCATCGGAGAAGTTCAGCTTTTGAGCGCCCATGTTTCGCGGGGTGGGAAAAGGATGCAACAATTGTGGACCACCCGATGGAAGTTGAAGTTATGAAGCTAGACTTGTCGAAGTTTGAGTCCTGTGCAAGTCAACGGCCGGGACTGGCTGCCTGATCCTGTTGTGTTTCCGTGCAGGATGAAGACCCCTGACAAGAGCCTGGCATGATAAGGAGGGCGTTGAAAAAAAAAGCACTTGGCAGGGGCACTGGTTTTTCTTTCTGGTGGCTTGTTTTCAGCTTGGCAAGACACAAACTCCTGACCACCTTGCGAGGAAGGCCAAGGGTGCCTTTGGAACCAGCGTGAGGAAGGGTACGCACTTGTTTCAGTTTGCACCTGAGCTAAACAGAAGGCCATAGATCCAACGTATATCATGTGCTTAGGGCGGGAGAAAGAGAGAGAGAGAGAGAGTCCCGCGTTTTTTTCATGGTTCGCAGCTCGGACCCGTTACACAGATCCGACACACGGCAAATCTGCTTCCAACGCCTGAGCAAGGCGAAGATGTTGGCGTTTTCGGTTTTCGGAGAAGAGATTGATAGGAGCTGCGAGTGCTGCAAGTGCACGGAGCGGGCTATGAGAGAGGCTCGACAGTCATCATCAGATTGCCGAGACCTGAGATAAGTACTCACACTGTGCCCTGCAAGGTGCTCCATTTTTGGAACAAACCCAGTTGTGCCTTCGACTCATGTTTTGAGCAGACTCGAAGTGGGGCCAAAACCATGGCCCGCACGGCTTCGGCGGGCTTCCGCGGGCTTCCGCCCAGCGCGCCATGCTGCTGGCGGCCCTCGCCCTTGCGTGGCGGGGGCTGGGCGTCAAGCTGTCGGAGCTGGGGCGCCACTTGCAGGTTCCGGTGCCGGACCCCAGCTGGGCGCCTCGGCCGGCAAAACCATGTCGGGCAGGACGCATCTCAAAACCAGTTTTTTTTCCTGAAAAAAAGGCTCGATCAGTCAAGGGTCCTGGGCCTCGGAGGCCCCAGGAAGTCGTCCAGCTGCCTTACAGCTGCCGGCCTGCCCCGTCTCGTCAGTCGGCCCGCGGGGTGCCGGCAGCGCCAGCTTCAGCAGGTCTCCCGGCCCTCCGTGCTCCGGACGGTCATGGAGTCCATGCTGCACGTCGCCGTACTAAGGGTTGAAGCTCCCCGCCGCAGCACCAGAAGATCAGAAGCACCAGGTTCTAGTGGAAAATTGTGTTTTGTTTGATATTTTAGTGATCCCTACAAATCTCCATGTTGGTTTATGGCTATTTCTGTGATACAAGATAATCCCCTCTTATGGGGGGGGGTTAGTCTTTGGGCCCTTGTTAAGTTGTATTGTAGAGTGGTCATTTCCCACCGCCCTGGCGAAGCACCAGTTTCCAGGAGACTTCAGGTCTATTTGGTAGCGGATCTTTGGACTTGAACTTGGTTCATTCAAGAAGGATTTTCCAGAGCGGAGCCACAAAATAGTTCTTCACTTTTTGCAGAGGACTCCACAACCAAGTTCATAACGAGAAGCCGCCTGAAGGACGAGTTGGGGAAGATCAAAGGGATGTCTTACATGACTATGGTTGCCTGTGGTCTTACTCTGTTTGCGGTAATTACACGGACATAGTTGAACATAGTTGCTTTTGGTTGTGCCTGTGCCTTGTGCTGGTGCCTCTCCAGGCTCTGAACGATTTCTGCTCTGAAGACTTCTAGTTGTCACTCACGTAGGTTGCCACGGGAACCCTCCACCAGCCAGTCATTGCAACTCACACGTGCACCTGGCGAGGGTGCGGGGTTCACTCACGGGGCCCATGACAGCGGAGACCAGGTTGATCCCAGGCGACTGGAGCCATGCGCATGGCGTTCTCGGCCCGAACGAGTTCGCCTTGGGAGCCGAAGGTTTTTAGGGAACAGGCGAGCTGCACCGCGAAAGCATCCAGTGCCACGCAACTACGCTCGTGCTTGCTGCATTGCTTGCGCACTAAGTCACTTGATACACATCAGACATAGTCGCTTGTAAGATCTACTCTCTTGCAGATTAAGAAGGACCCTCCAAGCCGCTGTTTTGAAAGTACTCTTTGGGGGGGGGGGGGGGCTATTTTGGTGTTTCTTCTGCTCAGTCGCCGCGGAGTACCCGGATTTCCCTTGCTGAGGACCTGCTGTCCGTGGCAGTAGAGGCGTCCAGATGCGCGGCACTGCTGCGGTCCATTCGCCTGAGCCTCGGATGGAATGGCCGGAGCGGCGCTTTTGGGCTGTTGAGGCGGCAGCACGAAATGTTGACCCCATATTAATCAGCCTTTCAGGCAAGCCACTAGGCCACCGTTTAGGTTGAGCTCTCTTGTTCTGGGTCACCCCGGTGTTTGCTTGCTTCCGTTGTTTAAGTGTTCGTGTTTGTGCGTGAAGCTGGCAATGTCGCGAAGTCCATGGCCCCAGACCAAGTCCGGAGCTCTCATGGCCTTTGGGGCCCAAATTGTGGGTCATATCTTGGCGGTTTTCAGCCGTCCGGTTCCTTAGTTGTTGTTAGTGGGTTTAGTGGTTGGATTTTCATTTAACTACATGGATTTTAGCCCACCAAAAGTTAGACTTGTAGCAGGGGATCTGAGGACACCCCAGATATGTTTTGATTGAATTGATATGCACCCGAAGATCGCTTTGTAGAGGATAGTAGTTTCGTGGAGACCCCTTTTTGGGTTTCATGTTGCCTTTTTTTTTCTCGAATCTTAGCTTCGGATTAATCAGAGCAGTTGCCCCCCCCCCCCAAGATTCAATTCCCCACTGAACAAGGGAAAGACCCTTGCCCTGCTGAGTATAGATGCAGGCACAAGAACCCAAGATTCGTCAACCCCTGGTTTGTTTGGGGGCAAAGGGGATCCTGCAGGGAAGAGTTGAAGTTTCTACATCGGGGGAAAGTTGATGGCAAAATGATTTGGGACCGTTTGGGGAACATTTGGGTGGGATTCATGCCCAGTCACTGAGGTTCCTGAAATGTATCGCCGTGCGGGGGATGTGCGTGAAAAACAAGCAACAAGAAACAAGAACAACACAACAGAACAAAGATGAATCAATGCGCAGTTTCCTGTTGAGTTTCAAATTTTGGTTTCCCTTGAAACCAACGGCCTGACACATCTAACTTTGCTAAACCCGAAGGCGAAGGCCCGGTCATCGACCTGGGCCCTGCCTCCATGATCTCGGCCTGGCTGCTGCGCCAGGGCAAGGCGGATCGATTCGATTCGGGCAGACTTGACGTTCCCAGCCGTCCGGTTCAACTTAGGTTCTTCGATTTGCAGTTGGGTTAGTGGTAGTTTCCAATGATTGTGATGGATTTGCCGGTCTGGGAGTCGGAACTGACCGGATTTTTGAGTTCGAACCGTCCCAAGTTACAGACTTGAGCAATTTCTGTTTGCTGGCACCTTTGATAGTCATGTGGGAGAACCGGCCCAAGTTGCCAGACTTGGTGATCAACTTAGGCTTTTTAGATCTTTTTAGTTGGGTTAGTGTCAGTTTCCGATGAACCCACTAAAAGTCAACGTTTTACCAGGGGATTTGAGACAGCCCAGTTGACCAACCTTTCTGCTCTGCCCACAAGTCGAGTTTTGTTTGCTTCGCCGAAGACTGGCTTAGACAGCCGGTTCCTTCGCCGAGCTTTGACCCAGAAAAAGTCGTGGTTTGCCTTCGTTTCAAAAAGCCGAAGGGAATCCTAAGGCATCTCCTTCAGAAGACGTGCGCCATGGAGACTAGGCGAGGCAAAGACGGGCAGCACGCCCACCTTTGTTACCATGTCTCTGTAAGTCTTGCTCAGTTCTGATGCGACTGAGTACCTTTAAGATGTTGTGCACCTGATTGGTTGGTATTTAAAAGGGAACTAAGAAACTAAGTGACTCCTTCTTGAGAAACACCTGGAAGTGGTTTCCAACAAAGTTCCATGCCCGGGTTGAGTGGATCAACTAAAGGAAGTTGGCGTTTGCCCGCCGTGTTGATTGCGCTGACCCTCGAGAAATGCTTTGGCCGTCGGCTCGGTCCAAGCTCCAAAAGACACAGGGCGACAAATGGAACCGTCCCGTTTTTGAACCACCTGGGTCCCCGTCCGGTGTCTCAGGTGGTGCTATCATTGGGCGGCTCCATGGCGGGCCTGG
>CAUJNA010003280.1:345077-362577 GCA_963377175.1 Effrenium voratum
TCGAAAGCCGTCAGGGAAGGAGGTGGTTGGCAGCAACCCCCGGTAGACTATCCACACGGCTTAGCCTCCCACGTTGTGAAATTGGGCGTGTGATTTTTCAGGTTCGACTTTCCTTTAAAAACCACCAAGACTGGTGAGTGCCCTCAAAAGAGACGCCCTATTGGTAATACAACCTCCTTTTGGTTTGGAGAGGGGACCCAGGTCTGATTTAAACAAGTTCTGCCCGAACCTGTTGGTTAGCCGAGAAAAAGCGTGTGCGCGGCCGCTGCTCTCAGCAGCTGTTCGGGTTTGGAAGAGGAATCCCACTTCCAAACCACTACACCAGACGGAAAATGAGAATTTGAATTTACGATTTAGCCACTATAGAAAGAGCATACCCTGGACAAATCCTTTCATGTTTGCTTTCTTGTGGAAGCGAGCCACGCACGGTTGAGACATGGCGGCAAGGTGTCACATTTTGGTGGGGGGGCTAAAAGAGAATGTGTGCCGAGATTGCATGGACATGGCGAGTAATGTTGACCCCACATTAATAAACCCCTGTTTATTAATATGGGGGTGTCAACCTGGGTTTGGTGGGGAACCATCACTGGAGGGAAAAAACCCATACTGTGGATGGACGAAATCTTGCACCACCTAAGAAACCCTGGAATGATGATTCCCCTGTAAATACCAACAAACAAGGGATTCCCATGGTTTCCCAGTGGTGCGAAATGGATTGCGTCCATCCACAGTATTAATAAGCTGCGGTTGATGAATATGGGGTCGACATCAAGTAGCTTTGAGAACTGACTCGAGCCGCACCCCAGATCTAGGGGGGAGGTTTAGTTGGGAGAGTCCCACATGTCTCAACCACAAGTATGTGCGGCTTTCCGCCCTTTGGATTCTTTCCAGGGATCGGATCTCTCTTAACCCCTGGTTTGTGCATTGTCACTTGTCTCGGAGTCTTGAAGAAGAGTGTTTTTGTTTTGGAGGCGACCTAAGTTTTCCTTGGTTCAACGTTCAAAGGGAAGCCAAAAGGATACGCCTTTTCTGTTGGGGAGGGTCCCACTACACTTAGTGCAAGCGCATGGCTCCTCTAATCTCAGGTGCCGGTGATGGGTGCTATGCTCACCGACCAGGGCCAAGAGGCTGGGCCTCCATCTTTTGGGTCAGTACCCTTCACGCTCTAGTTGTTCGACTTCCATCAACCGCCTTGTGCACACCTGGCCGCTGTTTGTGCCCCCTGTTCTCTCGCTTCGGCAAGCTGGACTTTCGGAAAAGACACCAGCAGCTCAGACTCTTTTTTTGGCCCACCGACGCAGGTGAGAAGATCTTACCCTCTGGCTTTCGGTTCATGGCCCCGTCGACAAGAAAACTGGGTCCTTCTCCCAGATCCCAACTCGTAGAAGGTCCAATTGGTGTCCCGTTTTCCAACCACCTCACAACGGGAGAACGCTCAAAGGAAGGACGCATCCAGATAGATGCTTGGGACGCTTTCTGGCAAGGTCATGTGTTGAATGGAGCCTATCGGCCTATCGCTTGTGATTTGCTTCGTCCACCCTGAGAGGCATTGTGGCCGGGTGCTAGGGTTTCCGGCTGGATGCTAGATGTTTCAAAGCCAAAGAGCCGTCCTGACAGGGCGAGCGTTGGTTCAGCCTACTTCAGAGAAATTCAGGGAAAGTGCCGGACACCAGTTGAAAGTAATTAAAAGGGGGAGGGGTCAACAGCCAAGCCCTGTGAAAGGCCTGGGTATGTGTCAGAATCCGGGGAGCCCCCACATTGGTGGGTGCCCTTTAGCCGATCCCAAAAGGATACCCTTAAAGCAAACCAGCACATATGTTTTGTGAAGATATATGTATATATATATACACACAAGAAACATATATATATATATATATATATATACATGCACACACCTGATACCGGGGCCAAATAATTACGAAACCCCCAACCCTCCCATTCATATTATTTAGCCTAGGTGTTTGCTCAGGTGCCTCATTGGGTGCTGCCCTCTTTGGTGTCCCCCATGCTGAACACCAGCCGTTTGCGGGTGGAGCTGCCCTGTTGGTCTAACTCCTGTGAAGGCGCGGAAGGAATCGACTGCGACTCAGTCTGGCGCCCATGACTTGCTGGTGCGTAGGCAGGGAATGAGGGAATGGACCTGTCAAGGAAGCCATACTGTGGATGGACGAAATACATTTCGAACCACTTTTGGTATTTATAGGGGAATCATCATTCCAGGGTTGCTTAGGTGGTGCGAAATGGATTTCGTCCATCCACAGTAGGGGATGGTTTATAGAGGGCATGTCCTCATTCCCTGCCCATCGCACCAGCAAGATCAAGGTCCACTTGCGCAGGGATCCCTCCATTTCCCTCCAACGATTGTTTCAAGGGACGCCACTAGTAAGAAAATGATCCACTTGAGGGAAACATCCAGTGAGCTCTCAAGGTTCCGCAAGGTGCATGATGGTGGTCACTGCAGATTGTTGCAAGCCTAGAGCGACCTCACCAAGCTTTGGGTTAGCGTTCGCCTATGGTTGGTTTGAACCAGATTCCATGGCTTCCGCAAGGGACACCAAGGAGTTCATGTCAGTGGTTGACCCATGCATCAGACGCCTTGGAGGAGTTGGTGTCGAACTTTGACAGCAGTTATTTATTGATTAATTTATGTATTTATGTGTTTGTTATTTTTTTGCTGGTTATTTATATATTTATTGATCACTGGACCTGGCAAATGCGGTTGATTCCCATAACGTTGAGAACAGGGAACCACAGTAGAGTAGAATTGCCCCCCCCCCCCCCCGGCCTGGATTTCTTTTGACTTTCCAAGTCCTATCAGTTGCCCAACGGCGTGCTTTTGAACGGAGTTTCCTCCAAGGGAGGTCACCCATTGCAGGGGGGGCTGCTTTGGTGAGACACGCGGCTGAGTCGCTTTCCAAACCAGGTATCATAGAGGTCTACCCAAACCAAGGACTGTCCAGTACTAATCTTCGCTTGAACGGAGCTTGGTCGTGGCTCATTTGAGGTTCTTGCTGGTGTCTGCGATGTGTGGTCCTTTCTAGGAAACAAACTCTAGGAACATCTCCAGAAAGTTAGCCAAAAGTCCGCAACATGTGCTTGTGTTTCTCTAGGACATGCCCCTGGAGCTTGCTTCGACTCTAGCAGGTTGTTCACTTTTAGGCGGCAAGCACCTCAACATCCCCCCCTGTCAGGTTTCTGCAACAGCGAGCCATGTCGCGGGGTGAAGCACCTTGAGCCAAAGCCAACCACGCTTCCCTCTGATTGGACTGGAGCCCGGTGGTTTCGTAGGGTTCAAATCCCCAAACCGCCAGGTTACCTGAACCACTCTTTGCGCAGGACATAAAACATAAATCAACAAACCAATAGTCTCAAAATTGTGCAATGAAATGGACCCTAAAATGGGTTGGGACCGTCTTGGAACTTTCCATTTTTCCCAGTCCAAAAGCCCCAGTCCAAAAGCCTAGAAACCGCAGACCACCGCTGAAAAGCTGCCAAACAACACCGGAGGCGAAGGCCGGCAGTCGACGAAACTCCTGGCGCTGGTGATGATCGTCAAGAGCCACGGCCTCCATCGGCCTCAAAAAACCAAGGTCGCCCAAAGAACAGACTTCCTGAGTTCCGTTTCGGACTGTAGCCACTTTTTGGGAAGACAAGCAGTTTGGACTTGTTTGGGGTAATATGAGCATTTGAGCTGAAGAGCAGTTCTCCTTCTTGACGGATCGGTCGGATTTCATGTTGGGAGTTGGGAGAGGTGCGGAGCGCGTCATGCAATACAGCATGAACCGCGCCTCAAGAGCCTGGGACAAGAGGGAACAAGAGGTAGTGCGGAGGGAGAAGGAGGCCAAGCTGCAGGCACAAAGGAAGCGAGGGAGCTGGAAGCGGCTCGCGCAGCAGAAGCGGCAGAAGAGAAAAAGGAAAAGAAGAAGGCTAAGAAGGAAGCCAAAGAAAGCAGGAAGGAGGAGAAGCGGCAAGCCGCCGCGTACGAGCGGGTCAAGCAAGAAAAGAGGGAGGCGGCCGCCGCTGAGAAAAAGATGCGGCGCAATGCGGTCAAGAGGGAGCGCAGGAGGATGACCCTGCAGGACGGCGCCGCCCGCAAAACCTTGTTATTTTACACTTGGGCTGGCAGGACCGCGCCTCCGAGACCACAAAAAAGAAACTGCTCAAGGAGCAAGACGACCACGCTCGCGCGCGGCGCTTCGCGCGCTACCCAAGCGCCCGGGACTTACGCCCCGCTTGCGAGCGCGGCTGGACCGCGCTGTCAGCAGGCACCGAGCCCAAGCCGCACGAGGAAGAGGCGCGGAGAGAGACGTCTTTGGAGCGCCAAAACTCTTCGGCTCGCTCAGCTGGCCGATGCGATTGGCCCGAGATTATGACGAGTAGTTTTGTTTAAATGTTTAGCTCGACATGTCGACGCGTTTTTTCTCCTTTCTTTTAGAAATAGTTTTGCTGGGTGTAGCTCGAGACGCGGCTTGGTTTCTATTTTGCTTGCGGCAGGTGATCAGCCATAGCGTAGTCGCTTTTGCCCGACGATCAGCACGCGTTTTCTCCAGAGCCCCCCCTTTGACTTCAATGGTGCGAAGCGCTACTATTTCGTGGGGCAGCTGGCCCGACTCCTTTTTGCTAGGCCAGCCACGTTAGCCTCAGCCCTGTAAACCAAGAAGAGCACGAGGTTGAATCGCTGGAGGCGAGGGAGGCCTTGTGTGATCTTGGGAACGCCTCCTGAAAACCCAGAGTTGCCAAAAGGCACCTTGAGCAAAATCCTGAGTTCTAAAGCCACCTTGAGCTTGTCTGATCTTGGGAGCTGGCCCATACCTGGCGCGCGAGCTTGTGTGATCTTGGAACTGGCCGCCCAGGCATCAGTTCCCAAATCTTTGGAACTGACTTGCCAAAAGGCACCCTGGCCCAAAAATGCTGAGTCCTTGAGCTTGTGAGCTTGTGTGGTCTCTGGAACTCAGCTGCCAATAGGCACCTTCAGCTTGTGTGGTCTCGTGCCAGACTTCTACGCAGGGTCTGCAATGACCAAGTCGCCAAAAAAAAGGACGACGCAACACGATACGTTGTGACACGTTTGAGTCACGCGTCTTTTACAACAAGACACGTTACGATACAACTTACAAAAGCGTGCTGGGCATTTTTCCCCGAGTGGGCTGGGTCCTTGGGACTCGTCGGGGCGAGTTTTGCTGAAGACTTAAGCTCTTCCCTGGAATGACACTTAGCAAACTCAGAACCCTGGAACGGCAAGCCTTTCGCGGGCTGCAGCTTCGCCGCGGCGCTGCGCGCTTCCTTGACGCATAACATATACACACGTGTATATATATATATATATGTATAGTTGACATATAAACTAGGAACCCTGCAAACGTGTCCCTCCACACGCTGCAAAGCAGTCTGCATAGACTTGTCTCTACCAATGTGAAAGTTTAGACGCATGCCCAAGACTGTGCATCAAAATGGCACACAAGTGCACTGCATTGGCAGACTTGAGGCCGCCCGCGCAGTTTTTGGAAAATGCAGTTGCGCGCGAAGTTTCGGATTTTGATTTCCGACGTTCTGCATACACATATAAAAGTAGCGTGTGCCATTAAAGGCTTCGGCCTGCGACACTCCGCACGCCCCGCGACACCCCTCGCGCACTCATCCGCCCTCCACCTCGCACCTCGCGCCAGCCATGCGCTCCTGACACTCCAGAGGCCCACCAGCTTGCCAGCCATTGCACGCAGGACGCTACCGGACCCCCCCTGCCACACGCTCCGCCCGCACACATGCGCAGCTATCCGCTGCGGCAAGCTGAGCCAAGAGTGCCAGTAGCCCCCTGGCTCTGGGGTCGCATCACTCCAAGCGCGCAATCTTTCCACGGCATGTCCATGGCACGGCGTGGCTATAGAGACAAATAAACAGTTGGAACAAAAATGCAGAATCGGGGGTGAACAGCAAGTGGACTTACAACTCCTATACGCAGATCTAGCAGTTATAGGCGCTATATGTGAGTTCTACCTGAAGGAGGGTACAGCGTACAAACTCTGTCCGGGTCCTTCTTGATAAAAGCCCCTCTGCTCATTACATCTTAAATGTTTCGGCAAAATCCCCGCCCGCCCTCCCCCCCCCCCCCCCGGCCCCATCCTGTGCCTTCACTCTCGCTCCTCGCCGGTGATTTTTTTCGCCGAGGAACGAGGCCCGGCGCATCAGGGAGACGCTGATGTCGGTCTTGGAGGCGGCAGACCTGGCGGTAATCCTGGACACATGGCCAAATGCTTAGCCTCTCTCCTACTAACATAGCAACTGTGGGAGGGTACCTGGAGGATCAATTTCCTCTTGGAGGGACCGGGTCGTGCAAGGGGTAGCTTTAACCAAACCCATTGTTTGTTTGTTGTTTGCTTGTTTTTTTGCTTGGGTTGCTTGCTCGCTTGTTTGCTCGTACATTCGTTTGTTCCTTCGTTTCCTCACTGTTTACGCAACCTCTCCTGATGTTCATTTGTTTGTTTCCATTTTGGCCGTTTGCCTTTGTTTTCCACCAGCAAAAGTTTTTAACGTGCATAAACAGGGCTGTTTCGATGACGATACGGTTCGGTACCGCAAGCTCCGCGATACCACTCGATGTTATTGATATGTATTGCTTTGAATATCCGATAAACTTGCGACACAGCAGGGGAGTATTGAACAATATCTCGATAAAGGAATATACTCACCCGGCGCTGCGGCTGCGCGCTGGTGTGCAAGCTGTGCTGCCAACAGGCCGGGAACCTCGAATTCGGCGTGTTGTGTCGCCAAAAGCCCGAAAGAAGCAAGAATCGAGCCTACACATCTGCAGGTGCCAGAGCCAGAGAGAATCCACTACACCAAAGTACTCTTACAAACCTCCTCAAAAAAAGGTCTGAAATCGACATTGATTTTGGTTTGGTTGGAGCACTTGCCGAACCCTCAAAAAAGATCTAACTCGCCGAGTTAGGTTGATTTCTGGCCTTGGCTGGTTGCAGCCGTCCCGGATGAGCCCTGAGAAGTGGGAACCCTCAAAAACGATCTAACTCGCCGAGTTAGGTTGATTTCTGGCCTTGGCTGGTTGCAGCTGTCCCGGATGAGCCCTGGAAGTGGGTGTCCCGGATGAGCCCTGGGAAGTGGGAACCCTCAAAAACGATCTAACTCGCCGAGTTAGGTTGATTTCTGGCCTTGGCTGGTTGCAGCTGTCCCGGATGAGCCCTGGGAAGTGGGAACCCTCAAAAACGATCTAACTCGCCGAGTTAGGTTGATTTCTGGCCTTGGCTGGTTGCAGCTGTCCCGGATGAGCCCTGAGAAGTGGGAACCCTCAAAAACGATCTAACTCGCCGAGTTAGGTTGATTTCTGGCCTTGGCTGGTTGCAGCTGTCCCGGATGAGCCCTGAGAAGTGGGAACCCTCAAAAACGATCTAACTCGCCGAGTTAGGTTGATTTCTGGCCTTGGCTGGTTGCAGCTGTCCCGGATGAGCCCTGAGAAGTGGGAACCCTCAAAAACGATCTAACTCGCCGAGTTAGGTTGATTTCTGGCCTCGGCTGGTTGCAGCTGTCCGGATGAGCCCTGGGAAGTGTTCAACATGGAATCGGCTTGAAGCAGTCTCAGTCTGTTTTCTTGGCTTTCCATTTCTCCAAAGAGGGTCTCTTCTAAGCAGCCTCTCAAAGACTTTGCCAGCGCCTCCCGTGCCAGGCAGCCACCAGCACAGCAGCAGCTGGCTGCCGCCCTTCTGGCCCCAAAGGGCCCCTCAAAGCAAACCCCAACCGATACCGATACAAATCGGTATGATTCAAAACGATTTGCAGCGATAGTCTTCGATACGATGTGAGGTTGCGATACTTGCTTTTCGATACCGATAGCTCGCAATACGCAACGATACGATTCGGTATGTTGTATTTGTATTGTTGAAACGACCCTGATAAAGGTAAGCTAAATATTTTATGACATTTGCAATTCTAAAGGCGCTAACATTCTAAAGATGATAACATATTATAACCTTGGCCTTTCAGCCCATGTTGCCTCAAAAACCCGGCAAATCATTTGGCCCAGGACACGGGCTCCACAGATGGGACCCAGCGCATCCTTCGTGAGGTGACGTGGAGGGGGGAAGGGGGTAGCTACGTTCCCTGTCATGGAAGCTGAAGGGAAGTGGTGTGGGACCCCCGGACCACCATCTTTTTTGAGTTTACCACTTTCATGGTTGGAAAGAGGTTTGGGTGATTCCCATGCCAAACCAAGATGGTAGATTACAACATGGGTGACAGGGGGTATCCTTCCAGACCGAAAGCTGGAAATGCTCCGGAGACGTGGCGATCGTTGTCTGTTGCGGGTATGCCACACTTGTCCCAAGAAAGGCACCCTGGAAGCTAGTCATGTCAAGGCCTAAGATTGGACGACCGCCTGAAAAGACAGTGAATTGGCGTATGGATGTGTGTGTGCATGTGTGCATGTGTGCATGTGTGCATGTGTGCATGTGTGCATGTGTGCATGTGTGCATGTGGGAGTCGTTCTAAAGGTCCTTGTAAGGAGTTTAGTATTCGGTGACCATCGGTGTTGGTTGAGGTAGCTCCGCGAAAGATTCGCGATGGAGTTGCGAAAGTAACTTTTTTTCTCGCGAAAGTTTTGCGTAACTGTATCTGGGAAATCAATGATATGTGGAACCGTTCATCTTTTCTGCTGAGCCTTCCTTCTATTCTGATTAAAGCACTTTGTTGATGTTGCGCTGATAAAGCCTGGTGAGGCTACAGTTTGATACCCTGCTTGGCTGGTTAGTGCTCCAAGCCTGTGTATGTGTGTCTGTGGGTGTTAGTCGGTGGCTTTCCGCGCTGAAACGTGGGTGATTTTTCGCGAAAGTTCCGCGAAAGATCCGCGAAAGCCCGCGCGAAAGCGCAGGCTTCGATTGCAAGGGGAGGTATAGTCTGAGCGCCGACCTAGTCAGTATACTAGCTTGGTACTGGAAAGCTGCGACTTCAAGCTGGAGCTGCACGGCGGACGAAAAGCTGCGACTTTCCAGCCGGCGCACGTCATGTACTACCCCTGTGATGAAAAGTTGCGACTTTACAGCTGGAGTTGGGAAATCGATATTTCGCTCACAACGCTGGCACTTGAAAGCTGCGATTCTCTGACTCGAGAAATGAAAAGAGCACGGCGATGAATCCGCGAAAGATTCGCGAAAGTAACTCTTTTATTCGCGAAGAATGGCCGTTTCGAGACAAAGGGATTTAGATCAACCACCATGTGTGCATGTGTGCATGTGTGCATGTGTGCATGTGTGTGCATGTGTGCATATTTTGCGGAAAGTGATGGCATGGGTACCAGCGTTAGGCTGCGTTGGTGTTGGTGTTGGTTGGTTTTAGTGTTGGCGTTGGTGTGTGCAGTGCTGGGTGGCCAACCGGGTTTGGAGGTTTTTAGAGAGTTATTTTGGCCAAGGCAAGACTTTCTTTGGGGCCCTCATTTCAGGCACGCCAAAACCTCAGGGGAACTTGTTTTTTGAAAAGAACGATTGACATGAATGGACAAGGTAGATTTTTAGGTTTGACCCTCCACAAGACTCAGGTGTTTTCCTGTTTGACTGTTCAAAAGTGGTTTTCCCGTGCTGTTCGGGTCCTTCTTTGATTGGTTCTCAGGAGGTGAGGGAATGCCTCCCTATCAATCATCCCTTGTGGTTTCTTCTGCGCGCGGATCCCCTCCTTCATTCCCGAAACCCCTTTTGATTCCCCTATCAAACCAGTGGACCCCGCACACAGTGATGGTTTTCCTTTTGGTTTCCCTTGAAACACAGAAAACGGGGCACCCTTAACAACAGACGCACCCTTTTCCCGCTGGCTTAGAGGGAACCCAAAAGGAAGTGTTGTTTGGAGCAACTACCTTCAGATTCGGTTTTACCTTTTGCCCCGCGCTAATGTTGTTTTGTTTGCATCGTGAGAACAACCTTATCCGGTTTCCGTGGTTGGGTTTCCAAGTTTAGCCCAGATGCTGTCCACTTGTAGCAGATCAACTTGGACAGCCCAGATTTGAATTCCCTCTATCCTGTCTTTGCAGCGCTGGTTCCGAACTGTCTTTCCCCAATTTGGACAGCGAAAGGGAGCTCACCTCAATTGCTTATGATCACCTCAGTTTCTGGAGGCTTCACATTCAGGTTCTGGCTCAGGTGGCTTTGGTTGTGACTCCCGGTTTCTTAGGTTTTGGTAATTTGTGGATTTAGTGGTTGGGTTTCCAAGTACAACCCACTAAAGATTTCCACTTGCAGATCAGTTTGGCCAGCTGTAGGGAGTGGGAGTTTCCAGATTTAATCCAAGCGATTTCAACTTTTAGACTCAGGTGGTGTGCCGGATTTTGGCTGCTATTTTTACCTGGGAGGCTGCAACAAAGCCAATGTTGACCCCGGATCAACAAACTGTGAATTATTGGGGGAGTGGGGCACCATCAAGTGGTCTGATTCCCCACTACCAGGGAAAAAACACCCCCATATTAACAAACAGGTTGGTTGATTAATCCGGGGTCAACATTACTGGGCTGTCCTCATATCCGCTGCTCAAAATTGAAAACTGTAGTGGGTTACATCTGGGAAACCAAGCACTAAACCAACTAAACAAATCTAAAACACTAAAAGCCTAAGTTGAACCGGATGACTGTGAGAAATCATCCCCAAGGCACACCAGCGACTCGCAGACTCGCTGACGGGGCCCCTCAAAAGCTAAGTGGAACTGGATGGCCGGATCGGCCTTTGACCCTCAACCGACTTCCATGCTCTGGTGCATTTTGCTTGGATGTTAGGACTTTCACTTTTGCCAACTATTGCTTTTTTCCGTATTAACCCACTGAAAGTTATGCACTCATAGCAGGGCTTCGCAGAAAGCGACCGAGGACGGGCACCGACCGAAGCCAGTTGCCTCGGCCCCTCGGCCCAGCATCGGAGCGTCCGGAGGCGGCCTCGGCCCACGGCCTGCGGCTGGAGCTCCACTCGGGGCCCTTCGAGGACTTCGCGGCCGCGCGGAACCGCGCGCTGCGGCTGGCGGGCGCCCAAGCGGAGCCGGGGGGCCCGGGGGTCTCGGGGGTTCCCGGAAGCGAGGCGGCGCGAGTCGCCGAGGGAGGGGGTGGTGTGGCTTGGGGATGATGGCTCCCAGTCATCCGGTTCAACTTTTGTTAGTTGAGGAGGGGTTTCCAAATAGAACTCACTAAAGTGTTCAATTCAGCGGGGGATCTGAGGGTTCTCGGCTGCGAAACAGACTTGAAGTTGGCTTGGCACCCCCGCCAGAATGGGTGGTCTCTTTTTGGTGTCCTTTCAAAGCGGCACGAAACAGGGCCTCAAAAGAAGGTAGTCGGTTGTGGAACACGGCAAATCAACCATGCTATATATGTAGGCTAAGCACGAAGCAAAACCTGAACATATCAATTTTCTCGGGAGCATCCATTCGGGCTAATCATGCGCCCCAATCCCCCCCCCCCCCAGAATGCTTCAGAGCCCCTGTGTCAGAACCCGTAACAAGGTTGGAAGCCGTACTATGTTGTGGGGGCCCTACGTTTCTACCCCAGATGAAACAGACGTGCTGGTTCTCAGCAGAATCAACGAGGGGTTTTAGTAGGTGTTGACTTCAAGGAAACTGGACCGGATGGCTCATAGGGTGATCCCTCATTCACTGAGAACCAGCAAGTGGTGTTTGTGGAAAAGGGAAGAACCGGGTCTGTCGATTTCTGCGAGACCAACGGAATCCCCTCAGTGGCAAAGTCTCAGGATGTTATTTTCATTGTTAATATATATATATATATATATATAAACACGTAAAGGTATCGGTCTCCCTACCCGGAAGTGGGTGATAGGTGTCCCAATTAGTTCCAGTTTTGGAGTCCCAATAAGGGTGTTTCTCAAATCCCCCAAAATGGCAATGGTTTCCTTTTGCTTTCAATTGAAATTCCAGCCAAAAAGGGGCTCGCCATTTTGAGAAACTCCAGAAGAGATCATGAACCTTGCTGGTTCCCTGCAATTCGGTTCCTTAGCTTTTTAGCTTTCTAGTTGGTCTAGTGGTCGGATGTTCTATTTCACCCAAAAGTTCGTCACTTTTAGCGGGGGATCGGATCTCAGGGCGGCCCAGGGACATGGAGACCTGGCGACTTCAGGGGTGGCCCCCCCCCAACCCCCGTTTGTTCACTCCCTGGGTTCATGGACTTTTTAATATTTGTTGGGCACACATTTTGGTTGTAAATAACAAGTTTGTTTGTTTTTGGCCAGTCCACTCAGGAAGTGAGTTTGGTTTCCTCTCTGAGGGGAGCAGGGGGTTGTTTAGACCGGTTTTGCAACCTGTCAGAGAGTCTGGTAGGCAGTTTACAGGACCTGACTCACGGCCGATTGCTTGCGGTGGCCGTACGTTGGACAGTTTCGGAAAGGTTTGGAATTGTTTTTTTGTTGACCAAAACCAGCTGTGGCTTTTGAGGGACCAAAGAGACGGTGAGACGGTCTTTTGAGGATTAGCCGACATCTCTATTTCCTCCTAACCTACAGCAAGTGGATTCAGATCCCTGTATGAAACAAGGTGGTCAAAAGGTTGCCAGCGGAAGCCCTTTATTTGGGGAAGGCCGTCTGGAGATGAGCTGGGATATTGGCACAGGGTCGGAGCACCAGCTATGCGGAGTAGAGCAGTCTCTTTAAAAGATGATTCCGCGCGTCTCAACTGAAAGGCAACCAAGCTAGAGTTACGTCAAGGGAGGTTTTGGGTCCCGTGGCTGAGCTATAGAGCTATTCGAGTCTCGTTGATTCCAGCTCAAAAGCGCGGTGCATGAATGCTTGCGACTTTGAACTCGATTTGCACACGGTTTTTACTCACTCTTTGCTGTGCCTTTGACCCTCCCACTGCTCTGAGTCTCTTTCCATTCCTGCAGGACCATGCCCCTTACATTGCCGAAGCTGATACTTTATGGCGATTTGGTTGGATCTTTGGACGTTAACCTTTTGCTTTTCCGAATTGGACCCACGAGTTAATTCACTTTTTGCAGAGGGGTCTCGCCAGCAGCAACCAAGGTCAGTTGGGTCCTTCATCTTTCCGTCGAAAAAGCATCAGGTTTCTGCTGATGCTCAGCGGGGATGAGACCTTGGTGCACCCCAAAGAGCTCCGCACCTTTGCGCGCCAGCACGCCGACTTCTGCGGAGGCTCCGAGGAGCCGACGGGGCGCGGCTCGTAGCTCGTAGCTCGTAGGGTACCGAGGAGCTTTCAAAGTGGGTGTCACCTGAGCGGCCTCGAAACCGAAAACCGGGTGGATGAAGGATAGGGCGAGTCCCCTTGCCATGAATGGGTGCCTTCGCCGCCATGTCTTTTATCCTGAAGCATGGTTCTGGGAAGACCAGTTTGATGCCAGGAATTGATTGCGACTCACCCGCCATTTCATTTGCCGACCGAAACCTTTTTTGTTGTTTGGTTTTTTCCTTTCCAAGGCCAACGCTTGATAATATTTGCATGTCACGAGAGTATGATGAAATAGCGACCAGGCTATGGCTAGGAGAATACAGGAAGGAGATTGCCCAATCCCCTGACTGCTTTCTAGACGCACAGCAACATTGAACCATCTTGAGGGGCCTCTGATTTTGTGAGAGACAATGAGCACAGAAGTTCTTCCCGGAGACATTAGAGTCATCCGAGCCTGTTTGTACCTCAGTGTTGTTGGATCATGTTTTTAGGTGTTAAACATTTTGGTCCTGTGCATGTTGAGTGAAGGGGGGCTGCAAGAAGCAACGTTCTTTGCTTGGACAGGTACAATATGCAAGATGTAGAACTTTCCCGCAATTTTGTCGGCAGGTCTTGCTTGTGTGGCCCAATCTCGCCCATGGCAGCCTCAAGCAACTTGTCACTTGCATTGAAGTAGAGTCTGACAAAAGCCAGCAAGCCCGCACTGCAAAACGATTTGTTGTCCAAAAACAAAGGGGAGTTGTGGGACCGTGTGTGAAAAGCCCCGTCCGAGCGCAAGATACAATCGCTTTGACCATGGGTTACATTGATGCTTTGGAATTCTCCAGCAAGGTGGGAGGGATGCTGTGCTCGCGCCGCCGCCAAGCTTATCGTGCCGCGGTGAGAGCGTGGCAGCAGCAAATGTGCTTGACCCTATGCGTTTGGATTGGACACCAAGCATGCAGCAAGGATTCTCAGTCTTGTTTGGGGCGATGCGTTGCTTTGGTGAAGTTGTACGACGGTAGAAGGTGGCCGGCGGCCGTCTGACTCAGCAAACACAATGTGCTGTAGCCAGAAACACTTCATGTCGCCGGCATTTGCATTCGGCAGCCCCCCCACCCCAAAGCTTTCACCCCGGGCCAGCACTGCTTACTTTCAGCCGTGTTCGTTGAGACACTTCCAGTTTCGCAATCAAGCAGGCCCACACCACACCACCAGCACCCCTCAAAGTAGAGCCCTCTCAGACTTCGGATCTCCCTTCGGGCGCGCTCGGGAACAAAAAGGCTTCACGGCTGTCGGCTCGTGCTCTGCTCATGTGCGCCGTGCTGTGCGCGCCGCGAAACATCGGTCGCCGCCATGCCGCCGGTTATGCCGTACGTGCCTGGGCAGTTGGCGGAAGGGATGTCGCTGGATCACGAAGGTGAGCCTCTTCTTTATGGCTACCCTCCCACCAACTAACATGAAACTTGACAGATAATTCCTGGAAAACCATTTCCCTTTTCGAGGGATCCCCATGTCAGGTTCCATGTTAATTGGCAGGAGGGTATTTAGTAACGAATCTTTGGACGTTAACTTTTTGGTTAAGACTGGTCAATATTTCTCAAGGGGACCCACAAAAAGTTAAACAAGCTTGTTGCAGCGGGATCAACAGCAATCAAGACTCATGGACCAATGAAAGAATCTTAGATGGCTCGAACACACCTTAGATCCTGGAGTGTTTGGTCATTTCAGAGAGAAGAACAGGACATCATGACGCCAAGTACGTTCACTTACTCTACATGTGGGATATTATAGCTTTTAGATGTGGTGATATCCTTGGTCCAGAAGTGGAGTTGCAATGCGCTGGAATAGAATGTCTCTTGGTGAGGCGGATCCTCTTGGCGTTCCACTCTCCACTGGAAAGTCCTGCATACTAAAGGCCACGCGATTCTCTTAGGATTGCAGACCAAATGCCTTGTACTGTGATCTCACATGAAGGACTTCAGGGTTGATCAGTGCTGACCCCGCAATGAGGAAGACCTGACAGGAATTTCTCTAGGTGTGGCAATCACATGTTGAGCATTGAGCAAGGCGGCTTATGTCAGTAAAAGCTGCAATGCCGGGTGAGAGCTCCCAGCTTCTTTAGAGATTGATTCCACTCGCTCTCTAGACTCCTTTGGAGGCCGGCCCAAACAAATGGTCCAGGGACAGCCTGTGAAAGACGACGTCTGGATCTTGAAACAGTCAGATTCTTTCCGAGGGGTGTCAACTGCTTCCGGAGGATTGCTGCAGCAAACCCACGTACCGGTTTCAAAGGACCCGATTCCGTCGCACGGTCATCGACCCTTTCAAACAGACGTTGCATTTCCCCGAAGGTTCACACTTCGGTTGTGATATATCGTTAACCCCTAAGTCGCTGGCTGCGCCTCACCCCCAAGACCCCAAAGAAGGGAGCTCAGCGCGGGACCTGGTGAGCTCGATCAGAACAGGATTTGACGAGAGTTGCGCAGCCTAACCTGCTTGATGTGGGGCGTTGTGAAAAGGATGGCCGGTTCCTTTTTGGACCCGTTGAAGTGCCGCCGGCATGTGCCACCTTGAGGGGCCAAAAGGGCCCAGTAGGCCAAACCACACCCCTTTCCCACGTGGTTTCGGCCCTGATTTGCAATCCCTCGTCTTTTTTTGGCACCGGACCTCAAGATGCATCCCCGTGTAAATGATTTCCACGACAGGGTGCAGGTTTGATAGTTTGCAGTTTGCAACAATGATGGCAGAAACAGATTGCATGGGTTTCAGGTTTGACCAATCACATATGAATACCCAGACATGCCCAGGTGAACCAGTTCTTCCTCAGTTGAACGTTTTACCCTGAGGCGTGTTGAGCACCCCGCAGGGTGACTGCAAGTTTAATTCATCAGGTGACCAAAGTCAGAAACAGGCTTTGTGCCGGAAACCAGTTGTTTCATTCCCCAGTGACCGGATGACCCCTGTTCTCAGTCATTTCCGGTGCTTTTTTCAGGTGAGCCCTATATTTCCCTTTTCGGTGGTTTTCAACATCACCTTTTTAGCCCATGAAAGGTGAGTACCCCTTGGTGGGGGTGATGTTTTAAGGGGAAATATAGGGAGCCCTGTCTCAGGTGAACCAGTTCACAGGGGACGCCTCCTTTTACCCGCCTTTGCGGAAGAAGGGGCGCAGCGAGCGCAGCGTGGCGCTCCACCGGCTCATCGTGCAGCCAGAGAACAGCAGCTCGGATGCAGATGGAACGGATGGAACAGATGGGGGGAGGACGTGAAAGACATCGAAGGACTCAAGTTCGTGGTGGATATTTGGAAGCTAGTACACAAGAAAGATGTATGATTATTATTATTATTATTATTATTATTATTATTATTATTATTATTATTATTATTTTATAGCCAACATAAAGATCCTTAACTTGGCGATCCAATTCTTAGTTCAGCTTTTGGAATAGTAAAGTTTGCAGAGAGATGAACTATGGGGTGAGAAGAGGATCTGCTGGCAGGGTCACTCAGTTTGCCCACGGATGTGAATTGCAGGAATGCATGCTTTTGAGTGCCATGAGAAGCGCTGGAGATCAGACATACTGTGGATGGACGAAATCCTGCACCACTTGGAAACCATGGGAAACCATTGTTTGTTGGTATTTCCAGGGCAATCATTATTCCAGGGTTTCTTAGGTGGTGCAGGATTTCGTCCATCCACAGTAGCCTTCATGGGGTGGGATGGTATGGGTGAGTCGAGCTTAAGGCTTAGGCATCCCATAGGCAGCTCCAGGGAGTCTCCAAAAGGGCTGGATCTATTTCGGGCAACCCTACGTTTAACCTCCACAACAGGGATACAACCACTTGAAGTGGGAGGGTTTTTCTTACAACCATCATTCCACAAGTACGTCTTTCGCCTCCTTGCGCCGTCCTATCTTTGGGCCTTCCGCTTCCTTCAGTTCGGCTAGGCGTAGAAGACCTGCTGCGCATCGTGGAGCAGAACTTGCCCTTGGACACCGACAACCTGGCCACGGCCATCCACAAGCTCGCGAAGCTGCGGCGGAACTTCGAGCAGCGCCATGAGGCCATCACTGAGGCGAGAGCGAGGGCGGGGGACGCGACAAAGGGGGTGAGCGAGGGAGGTTCGAAAAACAAAGAACGTCGAAAGATGCGCGGTTTCCTTTTTGGTTTCCATGTTTCCCTGAAAAAAAGGCGGAGCAAAGGAGGGGGGGTGTGAGGGTGAAGGCCTCTTGCGGTTTGCTCGCCAATGGAGTGTCAATGGGAATGTATGCACGTGGCATGAATAGTTGGAGCGTGTGAAAGCAATGCCCGTTCGATGCCCTCCGTCCGCGGCGTGGTGCATCACGGGCAGTACGGTGCG